>JZKD02S1678303.1:392735-404268 GCA_000966675.3 Picea glauca | reverse complement strand
AGGGAGAAACTGAGTTCTTGCTCAGCTTTAGTTGGTCTTCAAGAATGAAGATGAAGATGAGAAATTTGCCATGTCCAAGAAGGTTCAGAGTCCAGCATATACAATAGCGGTGGAGTTGTTGAGATCAGTCTCCAAGTGGGAGATTGTTGGTTGGGGAGCCTGATTATCTTCCTGATTTAGAGATCTTTTACTTTCAGCCGTGTTTATACCCCATGAAATATTTACACCCCAGAAGTATGTACACTCTTCCACGCGGGGGAGTGCAGAGGGGGGGTACCCCCTCTGTGGGGTCTGGGGGGGCTATCCCCCCGGCTGGGGGGTCTAGGGGCAAGCGGGCCCCCAACAGAGGTTCGGGGGCGAAGCCCTTGAAGCAAAAATTGCCTTGTAAAAGTATATTGTAATTTCATTGTAAATCTGGACCGTTCATTATAAGGTCGCAGATCTAACGATAGAGATTATGTTAGAGTTTTTTTCCCTAGAAGGCAACCCTCTTTTATGAGAGAAATGTATTGCGGCTATGTATGTTGGGTGAGTATTGTATTCTGAGAGAGGACATTGTGAGAGAAAGAAGATGAAGTTACAACGGGTTTTGCTGTAGGTTGTATCCCTTCATTTTGATGGATAATAATAAAGAAAGGACCTGACAATTTCTCTGGTGGACGTAGCCCACACTGGGTGAACCACGTAAATCTATGTCTCTCTTATATTGTGTATCTTCTGTGTTTTATTTCTGCATTTGATTTATTTTATTGCTCTGCGGTCCTTTTTTTTCTAACAAGGTGAAACAAACAATTGTGATGGTTGGCATTCTAAAGAAATCCCTTTAAAAATAATGAGGGTTGTAGTGAAGAAGACAATGAAGGGACATGCAAGGAGAAAGAGGGAAGGGAAGAAGTAGAAATAGGGAAACCTGCTTGAGGTTGAGTGGATGGAGGAGTTAATATGCCTGTTCACTCTAAGCTAAGGTGTCTCTTTTCCATGGTCTACTGCAGTTTTGATCTTCACAATGAGTAACAATACACATAGTCTATGTATAGCTCACTCCTATGTAATGTTCTCTTGAATGTAATACAATCTCTAGTTAATGTTGGGTTTCCAAAGTAAAACATTGTCTCAAATGTGTGTTTTTCCTTTGCAATCTATTGTGTATGTTGCTATGATTAGTTATTGAGATATTCATTGAGTTATGATTCCATTTTAATGCTTGATCACTAATTAACCTATCCTATTGTTGAGTAGAAGATAAATTATTTTAAATGTTGCATGATCTATGGAGGGGAAACATAATTCTAATTCATTGAATTTGCCACTGGAGTTGGTCATTAAAAATAGAAAACAAAATTATTCCGCAATAATAATTCGTGCTGGATAATTGAGTGGACTCTCATTCCCTCAATTACAGATCAATTTGATAGGTTTTCCAAGTCAAGAATATGCTCAATAGGATCCCAAACACTAAAAATGAAGAAAAAGTCTAGGGCTATTGTAAATTCGTTAAAACATAAACAAAACTATAGCAACAAAGTAATTTATTATAGCAACAAATGAATACCCATTTAACATACAATGATTCAAGAGGGCTAAACAATGAACTAAAATTAGGGTTTTAATTACAAATAAAATCAGAAAATTAAAGAGTAATCAAGAACCCTAAAACCCTAGATGTTTTTCCTTAGATGGATGTTATAACACTTCAAAAATATAAACTACTATTTCAACAATGTATATTAGGTCTATAGTATTCCTAAATACCTAAAATGTCTTAGTATTTATGGCTAGAAATTATTTTTTTTGCAATAAAACCCTAATTTTAACCCTAAAACAACAAAAGAAAGTAATTTTCAGCATTAATGATTGACTATTGGGAGAAAACGATTAGTTCCTACCATATTTTTGGGCATATGGGGTCAATTAAGGATTCCTTTAGAGAGAAATGTGTGGATTTTTCAGGGTGATATCCAGAGGTCGTCCACTACTAACCCTAAGATATCTTCCTAAAATAATAAGGGATAAATCAAGGGAAGGTCCTCCACTAGTCACCTTCCAAGGGATTTGACAAGAAGTGATTATTCAAGAACAATCCAAGAGAATGCTTAGACAACAATAGAGAAAAACACATTACTCTCAAATGCATTCATAAACAGAACCACATGATAAAAAGAGACCACTTACTTAATAAATATTTCATCCATTAAAACCCTAACACAATGATCATCCAAGTAGTCGTAGAGAATCCAAAAACATTCCTCCAAAAAATCACTCTAACTAACCATCCATAACATTCTTCATGAGAGAGCAAAAGTGTTGGGATGCTATATTCTTTTCAGTGGAAACAAAGTCAACCGAATAGCTAGTCGAGGATGATTGACTGAAAAGTTAAGTCAAGTCGACGGTTGATAGGTTAGTCGACTGGAGGTCAAAGGAAGTTGATTGGTGGTCAAAATGTAGTCAACTATATTTTCTATTGATAGTCGATTGGTATCCAATTGGTGGTTGAAACCAAAGATAGAATATTACTAATTGTGGGATTGAAACCCATCATTTTCATGGATTTGTAACCATTTTGGGCACCATGAATTAGGGTTTTACATGTAGAAGATGCCTATAAATACGACATTAAGTAATACTATCTGAGAAAGAGTGCAATAATCATGAAGATGAAGCCAAATGACTATAGATTTGTTCTTGTAATTAAGCAAGGGAGTAGGATGATGAATTGGTTTTAAGTGTGGACCAAGGTTAGTCATGCAACTCTTTATTCAGTGAATGAAAAAGACAACATAAGAGTGGGAGTCACTCAAGCATTGCCGATTTTCCTGGTTAAGGGTTTCCATGGTAAATCTCTATGTATTGTATGTGATTTCCATGGTTTTTTTTTATTATAAATTATGTCTTTTCTCTCCTGTTAGGTTTAGTTTCCCTACATTTGGTATCATAGCAAGGTTGATAAGATCTTGTATCTGAGAAAATATAAATAAGATCAGATCTTGGCTTTAGGGGGATGCCTTTGTTTCTAAGGGTTCGACTCGTTCTTGGATATATATACTAAACCTAGGTCCAGTGGGAGCCATAAGGCAATGATTTGTGATTGAAAGTAGTTTTAGGATTGAAATTGAGAAGTTTAATGGCCAAAATTTTGAGTTGTGGAAACTTAAAATGGAAGATCTTCTTATAGATCAAGGACAATGGGTTTCCATGGATCCCATAAAATTTTTGATGAGCAGTTCAAAGGACAATTGGGAGAAAATTGAAAGGAAGGAAAATATTATAATTTGACTTTGTCTTGTGGATTTGGTATTGCTAAATGTCTCCAGTGAAGACAATACAAATAAACTGTGGGATAAGTTGGGGAACTTGTACCGGTTGAAATATCTAGTAAAAAAGTTGTTTGTTCAGAATAAATTGTACCTTCTAAGGATGAGTGATGGTAACTGATTAATAGAGCATCTGAATGCATTCAATACTATGTTAAGTCAACTATTGTCTATGGATATTAAAATCATTACAGAGGATAAATGTATCAATTTGTTGTGTTCTTTGCTAGATTTATGAGATAACTTAGTCATGGCTATTTGGAGTAATTCAACTACATTAATGCTTGAATATGTGGTTTCATCTATGATATCATAGGAAATGAGGTAGAAGGACATGAAAGGATCAACCAAGGATGCCTTGATGGTGAGAGGTCGACTGATTGGCAAAGGAAAAGGTTATATGGTAGAAAAACTAAGTCTAAAGGTAGATATAAACCCCTAGTTTAGTCGACAAGAAAATGTTGAAAGTACGATAAAGATGGGCATTACAAAAGGGACTCCAAGTTGAAGGCTGTTGAAAAAAGTCAGGGATCTAATGAGAAGTAGTCGACTGAAATAAATACTTCTCTAGACGAAGGAAGAGACATGTATTTGGCATCGAACAATACACAATCATATCATGATGTTTGGTTGATTGACTTAGGTTCATCCTTTCATATGACAACTCATAGGGAATGGTTATATGAATATGAGAAGTATTAAGGAGGAGATGTATTCTTGAGAGAAAATTCTACAACCAATATTGTTGGATGAGGTAGAGTCCAATTGATGTTAAAGCATGGGAGGAGTAGAAACCTTCCAGGTGTGTTACATATTCTCGGTGACAAACTTTTCAATTACTTCCTAATTAAATTATTGAGAAACTAAAGAGTTGTGCATTTAATTATCAATCAGAGGTCGTATATTATTTATGAACTATCATACACCATATATACAAAGAAGAGAGTTTTTTTAGCTACAGAGTTGTAGTACTCTTGATGTCACAATTCAAAGCTTCAAGTTACTGAATTAAGTCACTAGATTATACTAGTACAAGAAAGTAAATATCACACTTGGGGAAATTAAATCACACTTGCGGAAACTGAAATCACACTTGAAAATATTGAAATCACACTTGCAAAAATTAAAATCACACTTTGTGGAAGTAGAAATCACGCTTGCGGAAATTGAAACCACACTTGTAGAAATTGAAATCACACTTTGCGGAAATTGAAATCATGCTTGCAGAAATTGAAATCATGCTTGCAAAAATCGAAATCACACTTGTGGAAAGTAAATTTACATTATGTCTATTGGTGACTTGCTCAAGTAAAATGAAGGTCCTTTTTTATTGTAACAATTATGTGTTTGCACAAATGATAAAAATCCAATGTAACATCAATCCCAAACTGTTAAAGCTATCATGAATTAGAAAGAAAAATAAATAAAGTGTTGTTGCAAGCAGAGTTGCAGTAATGCGAGTTGCAACAACGAAGCTACAACACAAAAGAAATCATAGTGGTGTGAGTTGAAACAATGTAAATTGCAACACAACATAATTTAAAGTGAGGCGAATTGCAGTATCTAGAGCTGTAACAATGTTTATGGTCTTGAACTCATAGAAATAAAAATGATATAGAATTTCAGTTCACAGTTATGAATTCTTTTAACACTAAGGAATTGAATATCAACCACGCATGAATCACAAGCACTGTTTCTACGAAAATTGGAATTGCAACAGACTAAGAAATGAAACAATTGTTGAAACAAATGAACATAATTGAAAGATTAAATCTTATGCTAATATATAGGTAGTACATGCTTAAGGAGGGAGACCTACCCCCTTAGGCAAGGTACTGAGCTATGAAACCAAAATCACATGATCACCAACACATGAATAAGAGTAGGGATGGAAATTATATTGTAGAAGTCTGACAATATAATAACAACCGAATGCTTATCACCAGAGTTCTCCCTCTAGCTCTAGGAAAGACGAGGTACTTATACAATATGATTATTGTCTAAAATTATACAAAGGAACAAATGGATAACCATGAGAATCTGACTGTTATTCCGATTATAATTATTTTACTAATATTTTAGAAAAGATCTATGTGTGTTGACTCGATGGGAAAACCAATTCTTCTTTTGGTCATCTATTTTCCTCTTATCGCTTTCTTCCATGAATACTATTTCCTAACCACCAGTGGAAACATTGACTGCTATGCTTGTGGCTTTATATTTGGAATCACAACAATGGTGTACTTGAATTCACAACAACAAAAGACATGTTTGGAATCACAATGATTAGCTGGAGTCGCAATACAAAGAGTACACTTAGAGTTGTAGAAGTTGGAGTTGTAGCATGAAGAGTAAACTTGGATTTGCAACAATTGGATTGCACTTGGAATTGTAGTAGATATGTATTGTAACCACTGTGAGGAGTTGTAACTATTGTATTACTCATGTGTAGCAGTGTTAGTACATGAAAGTAACAATTTCCTTTAAAAAATATGCAAGAATATCATAATAATGACATATGGGGAAGGATTCATACCTTAGTGATAATTAAGGCAACTGGATAAGTAAAGTATAAAAAAGGAAGTGATCAATGGAAAATGATACGTAAAAAGGTATTAGACGGGTGCTGAAAGTATGCCAATTTAGGAACCCGTCACCAAGTTTGGCAAGAAATCTAATATCTATAAGCAAAATGAGTGATGTTGGTGATCACATTATATTTAAGAAGGATTCATGTAAAATGGTCCAAGGAGAGATGGTATTGATGAAAGGATATTGGAAAAGAACCCTAAACAAGTTGTCAGGGAGTGTCAACTCAACTGGATGCAATAATACAGTTGTACCGGAGACCGAATTGATTGTTCCACATCTAATCGACTAGACCATGTTATGGCATAGGAGGATGAGACATATTAGGGAAAAAGGTCTTCGATCTATGCACAACAAAGGTATGGTCGAAGGTTTCCCTAATTGTTATTTGGAAGTCGATTTCTATGAACATTGAATCTATGGTAAAAACAATTGTGTGAGATTCCCATCTGGAGCTGCAAGGGCAAAAGAGATTTTGGAATTGATACATAGTGATGTGTTTGGGCTTGTATCAGTTCCATCGCTAGTAGGACCTATGTATTATTTCTACTTCATAGATGATTTATCCAGGAATACATGGTTGTATTTCCTAAGAAAGAAATATGAGGTTTTTAGTAAGTTCAAAGAGTTTCAATCTCTTGTGGAAAACCAGATAGATAAGAAGATCAAGGTGTTGAGAATTAACAACATAGGTGAATTATGTGGTAAGAAATTTGAGCATATTTTCAAGAAATGTGTCATAGCATAACAAGATACCACTCCATATACCCCTAAAAAATAATGTAGTTGCTAAAAGAATGAACAAGATATTGATGGAAAAGGCAAGACACATGCTAAATGGTGCTGGGATATCACAATAATTCTAGGAAGAGGCATTCAACACTGCCCATTATCTGGTAAATGGATCTCCTTTCTCAATGCTAATCGACATGAATCCACATAAGGTATGGTTTGATAAGAATCCTTCTCTCTCACATCTCATATTTTTTTTATTATCTTTGATGCATTTGTGCATCTTCCCAAGGAAAATATGAACAAGTTGGACAATTAGGTAGTCAAGTGTATTTTCGTTAGTTACAAGGATGTAATGAAATGATATACACTTTTTGATATAGTGATGAGGAAAATAGTTTATAGTAGAGATGTGATCTTCAGGGAAGTAATAAGTACTTCCAAGAATGAAAAGGCTCAAATGGAGAAAGAACAAGAGAAATTGGTGTTTGAGCTAAGGAATGAGGAACATGATTCAGATGAGTCAATTGAATCAAATGAAGAGGTGGAACTATATAATCTAATTTTAAGGAGGTATGGACGAGTAAGGAAAAAATATGAAAGGTATAGTCCACCTGATTTCCATTTTACATTTGTGTTATCTTCCATTGATGATAAGCCTAAGTTAGTTAGGGACGTAGTCAACTCGAAAGAGGGTAATGTATGGAAGGATTCCATAATTGAAGAAATGGAATCCTCACACAAGAATGAGACATGGGATTTGTTTGAGCTACCTAATGGAAGGAAACCCATCAATAGTAAGTGGGTGTTCAAGAAAAAGTTGAACACAACATGTCAAGTTGAGAATTTCAAATATTGACTGGTATTGAAAGGGTATTACCAATTCAAGGGAGTCAACTTTGGTGATATTTTCTTTCCTGTTTCAAAATTAACTTCCATTAGAGTACTAATGTCTCTAGTTCCAACATTTGATCTTGAGATAGAGAAAATGGATATGAAGACAATGTTCCTACATAGGGACATGGAAGAATAAATCTACATGAAACAACCTGAAGTATTTGCAGTAAAGGGTAAACGAGAGTTGGTGTGAAAACTAAAGAGATCCTTTTATGATCTAAAGCAATCACCAAAGATGTGCTACCAAAATTTCAACACTTACATCCTTGAATAAGAATTTTCGAGAGGCAAGGATGATCGCTATGTTTATTCCAATAAATAAGGCACTCTATGTCGATAACATGTTTCTGGTTGGAAACAACATGGAGGCGATAAAGGAGGAAAAGGTAAAACTATCCTCCAAGTTTGACATGAAGGATCTTGGTGCTACTAACTTCATTCTGGGAATGGAGATTAAGAGAGATCAAGCAGTTAGAAAACTTTGGTTAAATAAGAAGAAGTACATTGAAATGATATTAAAATGTTTCAACATGCAGGAGTGTAATCCAGTCAAGGTTACTAATCATGTAGGGGTAAGACTAATTTCTAAACAATGTCCAAAGACACATGAAGAAATAGAGGACAAGACATGTGTTCAATATGCTAGTGTTATTGGTAGTCTAATGTATGCAATGGTCTGCACTTAACCAGATATTTCCCATGAAATGGGAGTATTGAGTAGGTACATGTTGACACTTGTGAAAGATCACTGGACTACTATCAAGAGAGTATTTAGTTACTTGCATGGAAAAAAAAAGTATGCAATGTGTTACAAAGGGAAACTTGAAACTGACAAGGAAGTGAATGTACATGGCTTTGTGATGCCTACTGGGTTGGAGATATTGATCGAAGAAATTTTACTAGTGGATTTGTGTTTAGAATTTTTGGTGGAGCAATTAGTTGGATGAGTAAGAGACAAGAAGTAGTGGCCTTATCAAAAAAAAATTTGAATACATGGTAGCCACCCATGTAAGAAAGGAAGCAATTTGGTTGCATATATTGTGTTTGAACAACAAACTATGAGGATAAATTACGAAAGTCAAAGTGCAATTTTCTTGGAAAAGAACCTATATTACCATTCCAAGATGAAGCATGTTGATGTATAATACCATTTCGTGAGAGACATGGATGAAAATAAGAAGGTGTTGCTAGAGAAGATAAACACTTTGAAAAACATTGCAAACTCTTTGATCAAGTCTGTGAGTCCTGAAAAGTTCTCTTGGTGTAGAGAGGAAATGGGAATTTTTTCCTTAGACTAGTGAACAAATTTTGGTTTCTCCTATTTCTGCAAAGAAGACAACAAGTGAGAGAATGTTGGAATGTTATAGTCTCTGATGTGGAAACTCAATCAACCAACTAATTAGTTAAGGATGATCGACTGGGTGATTGATTGATTGAATGGTTAAGTAAATTTGATGGTTTATAGGTTATCCTAATGGAGGTATAAAGGTGGTATACTGGATAGTCAATTGTTATCTCACTAAATGTTGAAAGGTGGTCGACTTGATGGTCAATTGGTAGCTGATTGGTATTCGAATGGTGGTCAAAACTAGAGACAAAATCCCAAGAATTATAGGATCACATCCTATCATATTCATGGATATTCATATTTATGGATCACATCCAATATGAAGTAAACTATCTCAAACATTAAGTTGTCCCACATGGAAGTGCTCTAGACCTCAAATGTGTGGCTTGTATGGCCTCAAAAAGGGGAAAATTCACTCAAAAGTGGTGAAAGAGGCTCAAAAGTGAAACACTTCCGTGAAAGAGTGCAACATTTCATCTCCAAGAGGTGCCTCATCATCGAAAGTGTGTGATTTCTCATCAAATGGTTCCATATCATAATCAAGAAGCCCAAAATGTCACATCTAGGTGCCCCATCACCAATAGGTGCAATGTCCCATAATCCAAGTCAAATGTCCCATTATCAAAAGGTGCTATCATCCATTAAAAGGTGCCACACCATCTCTCCAAGCGAAACATCCTCAAGAAATGTTCCAACATCCTCTAGAGAAGGTGGAATGTCCCAAAGTGTCATGATTAATTTTTAAATTCAACCATGATCACCATTTTCATACCCCAAGTATTGACATTATCACTTGATATGAAGTGTCGAAACAATGTACCTGAATGTGTAATGCACCATGTCATTTGAGTGAGATTAGATGAGAATGTAATGGAAGGAATCTGTGGGAAATTCTCTATGGAGAGTCTAGAATGACATCATCAAAATTTCTGTTTGGAATGTGGATCATGGAGAAAAAATCCTCATTTAGTTACCCCTAGAAGTGAGGGGGATAACAATTGTCAAGGAAACAATGCAGGAATATTAGTTTAGAACACAGACATACATTCCTAGATCACCACATCTAGACTAGAGAGGATGGAAATATGTAGACCATGATCCAAGGATTTGGATGATTAAGGGGCACACTAAGTCACCTATGGGGATACATCATGCTTGTTATGGTGGAGAATAAGTAATAAGAATGGAGAAAAGGAGTGTTAATATTATCAAACATATAGTGAGAGGAAGGGATTAAAAATGAAAATGATGCGTGCAACATATCTAAAAAAAAGTGCTATGGATGAAAAAGTTTATATAATAAAGAGAAGAAACAACATACTTTGGCATTCATTGTTATATTTATATGGGTGAGTAAGAAATTTAGATACCTTGTACAACTGAAAAAGAAGAGAAATTTAACATTTACATCAATCTACAACACCCTTATCTTTGTTGAAATATTGTAAGTGAAAAGAGTCTTCTATTTATTATTGAGTTATTATTAATTAGATCAATCCCCTTTTGTGGATTGATCATGTCGGGCTTTGTAAATGACCAAATCCCCTTTCGTGGATTGGTCAAAACCTAATTATATCATGCTAATTAACAAGTCGCCCCCCATGCCTAATTAAAGTGGTTTTAGCCACTAAGTGAAGAGGTCGGCCTTGCCAAGTGAAGAGACACCTACCTAGCGCCTGCCAGCCAGTATAAATAAAGGAGGCTAGTGCCTCATTAGCTCACTCACTCAGCTCACTCATATAGTGCACAATTTTGAAGGAAGATGCAGTTGTCAGTTGCCGGAAGAAGTAAGAGAGAGGCACATTTCTCAGTGTTGGATATTCTCTAGTGTTTTGGTTTACTGTCTTGGCATTATATTGACTATCTATATTAAGGAAGATTTTGTTGGGTTTTCTCCCCCATGACGGTTTCCCAGGATAAATGTTGTGTATCTTGTGATTGTGTTTCTCACAATGATCATGCATATGATATTATTGTCTAGTAAATTGAAAAGAAACTTAATAGATGCTCTAAAATTAACATGGTTTCAAAGATAAGATGAAGAGAACACCTTTCGCTGGATAAGAAAAAACGTCACTGTTGTCGTACAAGAAAATTAGGGATTTTTGTTGAAGAGGAATTTAAGCCTAAAAAATTCTAGGGAAGTGCACCCTAGCCCAACGAACACATTGGCAGCTTGAGCACACTTTTTCAGTGGACAAAACTCCCGGAAAGTGAAACCCTAGTTTTCACTGGTACGAGAAAACTAGAAAACCAGGAAATCGGAACCAGTACCATAAGTACCAGTCCATATGTTCACAATCTCAGTTTCAAGGGGTAAAAGTCGTATTTTCAGAAAATTAACTATACCAATCTACTCGCCTCAGCCAAGCGCTTCTCCTGGTAAGTTCAAATCTAAATTCTGAGCACTTTCATTTTTTTTTGGGTCATTTTCCCAGCTCCAGGTCAAGATGTCTGTAAGAACCAAACTTGTTTACAAGTTATAAGGTGTGGATAACTTCCGTCCCTGGAAGTATAGGATTGCACTCATTCTTGAAGATAATTACCTAGCAAGATTCATCAAAGAAAATGTACTAGAATCCGCAGATGCTACAACTAGAGAAAAGTACCAGAAGGACATGGTTAGGGCCAAAAGAATAATTGTAGAATATAT
>JZKD02S1678303.1:351113-368502 GCA_000966675.3 Picea glauca | reverse complement strand
GTTCCTCCAAGTAATGTGCCCAAAATGCCCTCTTCAGTGATTTTAATTAACTTATAGCTCAAAATAGTCAAAATCATGGAAATCGTTGGAATGGAACGAAACCAAAGCCAACCTGCGGAATGGCTCATAATGATGGAATATGATGATAAATGCCAACTGGACCCCACAATGCCTCTCCAATACCCCTATACACGCTATAACATCCATCTGGCTACTCTGGTCATCATAAGTCTCTGCCCTGTGATGATGTCCCAAAGTGGGGACATTACATCATGGTTGTAAGTAACTCTGTATTTGGTTCAAATACTTTAAAATTTGATGATGTTGTTTGTGTTATCCTTAGTGAGGAAATGTGATGGAAAAGCACAGGTGAGACATCAGGTAATGTGTTGAACATGGAGAACATGGGAAGACAAAAGGATAAAGGAAAGGGCTCAAGGAAACACAAAAATTCTAGGAAGGGAAGATCCAAATCCAGACTGAGAAATACAGAGTGCTGGAATTGTGGGAAGAAAGGATATTTGAAGAAATGCTGCAAAGCTCCAAAGAAACAAAGAGATGGACAATAGGAGAAAAATCAGGAAGCAAATGTAACATGTGATGTGTTACAATATGATTTGATTCTTTCTGTAGATAATATTTATGAGTCTTTGGTATCAGATTTAGGGGATTCATTTCATGCCACACCCCATAGGAAACACTTTCTAGATTATGTTCAAGGTGATTTTGGACTGGTTCATTTGGGTGATGATGCACCATGCAAAATTGTTGGAATGGGAAAGGTAAAAATAAATCAAAGGAATGGAAACCAATGGTTGTTGAAATAGGTAAGACATGTTCCAGATCTAAGGAAAAATATAATTTCAACAGTTTAGTTGGAAAGTGAAGGTTGTATATTCATATTTACAGATAAGGTATGGAAGATCACCAAAGTATCACTGGTGATAGAAAAAGGAGAGAAGGTACACACATTATATTTATGTACAACACTATGGCATCATAGGCTTGGACACATGAGTGAGAAGGGGATGCAGATATTTCACAAAAGATTTTTTTTTCCAGATCTTAGACAAATTGATTTGGATTTCTGTGAGCATTGTGTTTATGGAAAAGAAAAGAGAGTCAGATTTCTTAGAGTCGAAAAAGAAAAGAAGCGTGAAAAGTTAGATCTTGTGCATACATATGTATGGGGACCATATCAGGTATCATCTCTTGGTGGATCTCATTATTATGTTACTTTTAGTGATGATGCAACTAGAAAAACTTGGGTTTATTGCATTCAACAAAAATATGATGTTTTTTATACTTTTAAGAAATATAAATCTTTGGTTGAGAATGAGACATGAAAAAGGTTGAAGTGTCTCAGATCAGACAATGGAGGTGAATATTGCAACAAGGAGTTTGATGATTACTATTCATACCATGGGATTCGTAGAGAGAAGATAGTTCTAGGAACACCACAAGAAAATGGTGTGTCAGAAAGGACCTGATATTGCATGCTGGTTTGCCCTTACAGTTCTAGGTATATGTTGTAGATATTTTTGTTTACTTAATAAACAAAGGACCTTCAAGCTCTTTGGATGGTGGAATTCCAGAGGAGGAATGGATAGGTAAAAAGGTAAACTATTCTTTTTTGAAGAATTTTGGTAGTGAAGCATTTGTCCATATTAATAAAGAAAGTATAACAAAGCTTGAGGCAAAATCCAAGAAGTGTACCTTTATTGTATACTGTGTTAATGATTTTGGTTATCGCTTATGGGATTATGAAAATAACAAAATCATTAGGAGTAGAGATGTCATATTCAATGAGAAGGTCATGTACACAGATCAGTTGCAGGGAAAGATACATGAAAAAGAAAAACCAGAATATAGAATGCTTGATGAGATCACTGAAAAAAAAATTCCAAAGGTACCTGAAAATAAAAATGTACAACAATAGGAGCAACAAGTACCTCAAACTCCTGCAAATGTTGTTAGAAGATCTACCAGGTTAAGTAGATCCCCTGAACGATACTCTCCTTCATTGTATTATTTATTGTTGACTGATTCTGGTGAACCAGAATGTTATGAAGAGGCAATACAGGTAGACACCAAAAAGAAGTGGGAGCAAGGAATGAAAGAGGAAATGGATTCCTTGGTAAATAAGTAGACTTGGGATTTGGTTTAGTTGCCTGCATGAAAAAGAGCATTGCAGAATAAATGGGTTTACAAGTTGAAGGAAGAAGATGGAGCTAAAAAGCGGTACAAGTCTAGACTTGTTGTAAAGGGGTTTGCACAAAAGAAAGGTATAGATTTTGATGGAATATTTTCTCCTGTTGTTAAAATGACTTCAATTAGGACTATTTTAAGTCTTGTGTTTGTAGAAGATTTTCATCTTGAACAGTTAGATGTAAAAACAACTTTTCTCCATGGGGATTTGGAGGAAGATATTTATATGCAACAACCATAAGGGTATGAGGTCAAAGGGACGAAGAATTTCGTATGCAGGTTGAAGAAGAGCTTGTATGGCTTGAAGCAAGCTCCAAGGTAGTGGTATTTGAATTTTTATAGGTTTATGAAAGAACGAGGTTATAGTAGATGTCATTCTGATCACTGTGCTTATTTTAAAAGGCTAGAAAATGGAAGCTATATTATCTTTCTATTGTATGTAGATGGCATTCTTGTTGCAGGGTCTAATATGCAGGATATAAATGTGCTCAAGAATAAATTAGCTAATTCATTTGTGATGAAGGATTTGGGTGCTGCAAAGAAAATCCTTGGTATGAGAATAAAAAGAGACAGGAAAAATTTCAAATTGACATTGTCTTAGGGTGAGTACATAGAGAAGGTGTTGGAGAGGTTTAGAATGCAGAATGAAAAACCAGTTAGTACATATTTGGCCATCCATTTCAAATTAACTAAGGAAATGTGTCCCAAGACACTGGAGGAGATAAAATACATGTCCAGGGTCTCTTATTCATCAGCAGTTGGCAGCTTGATGTATGCGATGGTTTGCACAAGACTAGATATTGCACATGTAGTGGGAGTTGTGAGCATATATATGAACAATCCAGGTAAAGAAAATTGGGAGACAGTAAAGTGGATTCTCAGGTATTTGAGAGGTACTGCTACTCATGCATTATGTTTTGAAGGTTCAGACATTTATCTATAGGTATATGTTGATTTAGATATGACAGGTGATAGTGATAGCAGGAGGAGCACCACAGGGTGTGTTTTTATTGTAGGTGGAACAACAATAAGTTGGATTTTTAAACTGCAAAAGGTTGTTTCACTTTCAACAAAAGAACCAGAGTATGTTGTTGCTACAGAGGTTAGTAAAGAAATGATTTGGTTACAGAGGTTTATGGAGGAATTGGGAAAGAAGCAAGAGAATAGCGGGTTGTACTTTGATAGTGAGAGTGCCATTCATCTTGCAAAGAACTCAACCTTCCATTCGAAGACTAAGCATATACATCTTAGGTACCATTTCATACAATCTATCTTAGAAGATGGACATTTGAAGATGGAAAAGATACACACTAGCCATAACCCTGTAGACATGTTAACTAAGGGAGTAACCAGGGAGAATCTATGTTCCTGCTCATTTTCAGTTGGTCTTCAAGCATGAATATGAAGATGAGAAATTTTTCGGGTCCAAGAAGGATCATAGTCCAAGAGATGCAACAATGATGGAGTTGTTGAGATCAGTCTCTAAGTGGGAGATTGTTGGTTGTGGAGCCTGAATATCTTCCTGATTCATAGGTATTTATTTCCAGTCATGTTTATACCCCATGAAGACTTTACACCCAGAAAGAATGTACACTCCTCCACGCGAGGGAGTGCAGGGGGGGTTACCCCCCCTGCAGGGTCTGAGGGCAAGTAGGGGTTTGGGGTCGAAGCCCCCGAAGAAAAAACTTCCTTGTAAATGTATATTGTAATTTCAAAGTAAATCTGGACCATTCATTAGAAGGTTGCAAATCTGATGGTAGAAGTTATGTCATGGTTTTTTTCCCTAGAAGGCAACCCTCTTTTATGAGGAAAATGTATTGCAACTATGTATCATTTCGAATATTGTATTATGAGTGAGGATACTGTGAGAAAAAGAAGATGAAGTTACAATGGGTGTGTTGTAGGTTGTATCCCTTCATTTGTTGGATAATAATAAAGGAAGGACCTTGCAATTTCTTTGGTGGACGTAGCCCACATTGGGTGAACCACGTATATATGTGTCTCTATTGTATTGTGTATCTTCCGTGTTTTATTTCCGCATTTGTTTTATTTTATTGCTTCACGATCTTGTTTTTCTAACAAGAAGGATATGTCTTGAATAATTTATTTATTACCGTTAACCCATATGGACCATATAAAAACAATAGGAAGAGCAGAATGATCATGCATTTTCTTGTCATCTATCAATTTTCCAAAAGCATATTCTACATTTTATGTTGTCCAAATCCCTTGCCTCTAGGGGTAGAATTTACTTCATCTAAAACTACTTTGAAAAAGTG
This sequence comes from Picea glauca, assembly GCA_000966675.3. Lineage (NCBI taxonomy): Eukaryota > Viridiplantae > Streptophyta > Pinopsida > Pinales > Pinaceae > Picea > Picea glauca. Next base: position 364,015 of record JZKD02S1678303.1, on the reverse strand, counting down.
GTACTAAAGGAATATATGGTATACACTTTCCCCACTTTACACATAAGGCATAAAATTGTCCCATATAAATATTTTATTAGTCAGTGTAAGCCACAAGAAGGTCCTAGTTTTGAAGGGTTTTTCTAATTTATGAATCTAATACCACCACCATTTTGATTCCTCTTCATATACTAGTGGAAGTGTTACGTTGGATGCTTAGGGGTAGGAGTCTATATCCACATATATCCAATCTAGGAGATGGAGGACTGAGAGATTGATCCTAATGGTTTGGAAATGAATCATAGAAAAGGTTACTCGATATAAAAAAATGGAAATTATTTTCACACCATTGAGGCCCCCACCATGCATAAATCCCCCCCAAAAAAACAATTCAAGGGTTAGTACCACTTGGTGGAACCCTAAGGGAAATTATATCTATAAGAAAATCCCCCCCAACCAAACACATCTAATTTTCTTGAAATATTTAGTCATTCAGGGATATGTTCTAACCATGTTTGTTGTTTCACTATTAGTGTTCTCATAGGTTGTCATTTGATGGATTGTGGCCTTGTTACATGTTACTATAAGCTGTTATGGTGTTACCTTTACTTAGTACTAGTTAGTAGTTACATGTCATATTACCATTGCATGTAGGTTGTTACCTTTTAATTTTAGGCTTAATATGTTACCATGGGCCATATTTGAGTCACCACATGCTCAAACAAACATCACAATGGTTTGGGTAGTTATGAATATTGTTAATTTTAAAGCAGCTATTAAGTTTATTTTCAATTTACTAGACCATAATATAATATGAAGATCACTAAGAGAAACACAATCACAAGATACACAACATTTATCTTGGGAAACCCTCATGGGGGAGAAAACCCAATAAAAAATTCCTTAATATAGATAGCTAATGCATTGCCAAGACAATAAACCAAAACACTAGAAAATATCCAACACTGAGCAATGCACCACTCTTCCTTATTCCAACAACTGGAAACTTCAACTTCCTTAAAACATGCGCACTAGATGAGTGAGCTAATGAGGCATTAACCTCTCTTATTTAGACTGGCTGGCAGGCGCTAGGGAGTTGTCTCTTCACTAGCCAAGGTCAACCTCTTCACTTAGCGACTAAAACCACTTTAATTAGGCCCGGGGGGTGACTTCTTAATTAGAATGATATAATTAGGGTTTGATCAATCCACAAAAGGGGATTTGGTCATTTACAAATCCCGACATGATCAATACAAAAAAGGGGATTTGGTCATTTACAAATCCCGACATGATCAATCCACAAAAGGGGATTGATCTAATTAATAATAACTCAATAATAAATAGAATACTCTTTGCAGTTACAATATTTCATCACTCCCCCTTAACAAGAAGGCTATTCTACAACATCATTAGGAGAGAGAGAGAGGGAAAAAACATCAAAAACATATGGAAAACTGACTAGCATATCTATAAATCATAAGAATGTTTTCTCATCATCCACAACAAGGAGCTGGAATGGAATCATCATCATCTGCATCAACTTCAATTATTATAACACTAATACATCATCATCATCAATAAGCACACGAGGATGATAGAACATCAACAACAACATCACCATCAAAGCACAAAGGCTGGAGCAACAACAACATCACAACACGAAGGTTGGAGAAACAACATCATCATAGCACGAAGGATGGAGCAAAATCATCATCATGGGGCAATAGAATGAGGAAGGTGTTACAACATTTTTTGGTACTCTGATAGTCCCTAAGGAGATGCCCATGAATCATAATATTTCCTAGGATATAAAATCCTAACAGAGCTACCATGTGGTACTTTAATAGACCATCCTTACCGGACCTTCGAGATCTATCCAGGAATCATAAGATTCCCTAGGATTATAAAAATCCTAACGGAGCTACCACTACTGACCATAGCTAGCATATACATGCACAGGCACTCTAACAGACTATCCTTACCAGACCTTCGAGATCTGTCCAAGGATGATCAGTCCCCTAGAATATAAAATCCTAATTGAGCTACATGTTGTTGGTCAGGATACCATAGTATCATCAACATCACTCCCCCTTTTGAGGGAGGTCCTTTCAGACTATACCAATATTGTATTGAAAGTGATCAAACTTTACATGAGACAGAGGCTTGATCAACACATCTGCAACCTGCTCATATGTGCCAACATATTGGAGCTTTATGGCTCCCCTCTACACCATATCACAAATGTAGTGATATCATATTTCTATGTGCTTCGACTTGTCATGGAACACATAATTCTCTATCATCTTTATGCATCTCTGGTTATCACATAAAATCACAGTTTCTTCCATCTCCAGATCAAATAGACATGTCAACAACTTTCGTAGCCATATGGCTTCACAACTGGCGAAACATGCATCAATGTATTCCGCTTCTGCTGTGATGAGAGAAATACTAGATTGCTTCCTACTCTGCCATGAAGTCATGGATGACCCCAGACTGAAACAACATCGTGAAGTTCTTTTTCTATCAGAAAAAAATCCAACCCAATATGAATTGGTATAACCAATAAGTCTAAAGTCTTGATCTCCATTGTAGCAGAGACCAAAGTCCAATGTACCCTCAAGGTATATCATCACATGTTTTGCAAAAATAAGGTGAACACGTTTGGGCTCTACTAGATACCGACTCAAGGTGTTCAAAGGAAAACATATATCTGGCCTGGTATTCGTCAGATACATCAATGATCCAATGATATGTCTATACAACGTAACATCAACCGAAAATTCTGACGAAGTATCAACCAAGAGCTTCAACTTTGTTTCCATGGGTGTATTCATGGATTTACACTCCAACATATCAAACCTCTTTAGTATTTCAGCGTCATACTTCCCTTGTTTAACAAAGATCTTCTCTGGGCTCTGCCAAAGCTCAAGACCTAAGAAATAATGCATTAGGCCTAGGTATTCCATCTCAAATTTTGTAGTGAGCTTCTTCTTACAATCAATGATGAGCTTTTCTTCTCCAGTTAAGAATAAGTCACCCATGTACAACAACAATATAATAGGCTCATTATTCATGACCTTGTAGTAAACACTAGAATCAAATTTACTCTTGGTAAAGCCCAAGCTCATGAGGAAACTGTCAATCCTTCCATACCAAGCTCTAGAAGCTTGCTTCAATCTGTACAGACCCTTCTTCAATATCCATACATGAGTCTTTCTGTTTTCAAATTCAAACCCTTGGGGTTGTTCTATATACACTTCTTCTTCAATGACACCATTTAAAAAGGTTGTTTTCACATCCATCTGGTGTAACATTCTCTTCATCTTAGCTGCAAGGGATATGATGGTTCTAATAGAAGTGTATCTAGCTACAGGAAAAAATGTCTCTTCATAATCAATGCCTTCCTTTAGAGAAAATCCACGAGCTACAAACCTTGCTTTATATTTCTCAATACTTCCATCAACAACATGTATTATCTTATATATCCATTTGGAAGATACCACATCTTTGCTCTTTGGTCTGGGAACTATTTCCCATACATCATTCTTTATAATGGATTGGTATTCTTCTGCCATGGCATCTGCCCACTCTTTCTTCTAAATGGCTTCTTAAAAGCAAGTAGGCTCTTTCTCTATGAGATCACACATCAAAGCCATATAATTGGAGAATGGATTAGGTTTCTTGTAGTATACCTAGGGAGGTAATATGGGGTACCTAGGGAGGTACCCAATGGGAATGTGGTTATGTATTATTAGTGGAAGTCATTTAATATATGAGAATGTGGTCATTCAATGTAAGGTGGACTAGGTCCACTATATTAATAAAGGCCCACTATGGTAGTTAAATGTCATAAATGTGAGAAGGCTCTCTATAAGGTTCCTAGGAGATAGAGAGATATATATAAATAAGTGTAAGCAATGTAATGAAGCATAGTGAAGAATATTGTGAATGTATCAAGCATTGCTTGAGGAGTGTTATCCTTCCTTAAGGATTAATATATGGTGTTACCCTACCTCAAGGGTTTTCTCTATTTCTCGTGTTCAGTATTTTGGTGAATGGTTTGGTGTTTATTATTGGTTTATTTTGAGATTTATCTTCATATCTATTCAGGTACTTAACAATTTCTTGAATAGATCTGCAAATATACTTCAAAAATAACCAAGAATAAACCAAACCATTCACCATAACATGAACACAAGATGTAGACAAAACCCTTGAGGTAGGGTAACACCATATATTAATTCTTATGGAAGGATAAAACTCCTCAAACAATCCTAGCTTGTACAATCACAATATTCTTCAATATATCTCATTACATTGCTTACACTTCTTTAGATAGCTCTCTCTATCTCCTAGGAACCTTCTAGAGAGCCTTCTCACATTTATTACATTTAACTACCATAGTGGGTCTTTATTAATATAGTGGACCTAGTCCACCTTACATTGAATGACCACATTCTCATATATTAAATGACTTCCACTAATAATACATAACCACATTCCCATTGGGTACCTTCCTAGGTACCCCATATTACCTCCCTAGGTATACTACAATCAAGCTCCAAAACCAACACTTCTCACCCACACAAGTTATCCACATGATCAAATTTAGTTATAATGGTTTTCCAAAGACTTAATCCAAGAGGAAACATTTACATATTAAGGAGGTCATCAAGGATGCTACTTATTACTTACCCATGAGAGTTTTTGGATGGTGAATCAAAGGATAGCCCAGGTTTATGCGGAGTAGGGTGATGCTTTTACTTCTTTGAGTCTCACTGACTTCCAAATCCCTAGTTGAAAATGAAATCACTTAGGGATACTGTTAATGTTGTGGTCTCAAGAACATTAGGATATATCCATGAGAGGTCAAAGAGACATTAGATGAAGTAACAAGTTGAACATTGAGTTGTTCCCTAGGGCCTAATTGGATGCATGCCTCCAATATTATTTATAAGAGGTGAGAGTTCTATTCCAAAAACCAGAAGTGTTGTAGTTTCATATGCAAAAATTATATGCATCTACAAATCTGAGGGGCTTGGGGAGCATAACATAGTTTTGTCTTGCTACAATATTGTTCTAGGATGGTGGAATTCAAAATGTTTATGATATATTTTTTTATATTGTTGTTTTCTTGTTTTGGAAATGATGATAATATTGTCATACCCTTGAAAAACGCAATTTTTTAAAACTATCTATTATGATTTTTTTGATTTATTGTTTATCCCGTGGTTGTGGAAATGGTATTGCGTCACTAGGTGTAATCGTTACTCTAATAAATACTACCCTCATTTTTTTTCTTTCATCTAGTAAATAATTCCTTTTATATTATCTATATTTGTGAATTAGATTTCAATGTAGGATTGCGTAATGTAAACATATTATATTCTCTTTCAAGTCTGAATATGTTAAATGTTCATAATTTTTCTTCCCTGTGCTAGCGATATTGTGAAACTAGTTTGACATTTTTGTAGTTTGTGATTTGATGGTTTGGATGTTTAGGTGAATGTATTTGATACATGGCACAAAGAAAACATTCAATCTTGTGGCTCTTCCTTTCCAACTATTTTTTTTTAGTAAAGTTGGAAAAAGGGAACCCCTTTTATTTACTCACATTATACTCCATTTTTTTCCAATTAACTTAAAATTTGTTTTAATTTGGGTGTAACTTTTTGAGAATGAGGTATAACTTGAAAATTTTAGAATACTGATTTGTGTATTTTGGTCATTTGATGTGATAAGGACATATATTATGAATATATGTTGTATTTTACTAATCTACACCCTAGATTATTTTCTAGGATTCATGTATGCATTTGGTGGTTTTCCTTTTTGGGTGTATGTTTTCTCCTAGAACCAGGTTTCAAAAAAATTATAATAGATGCCTTAAATAGATACAAATATTCTATATTTGATAGGAATTGTAATAATTTTATATTATTTTTCTCATGCAAGTTTCACTTCTTGTTTTTAGATCTCTTTGGAATAGTGGAGTATTCAGTGACATGTCAAATGCCAAGTGTGGGAATAAAACATCAAGATAGAGAGATGTATTATCATACTTAAAAAAAACTCTATCCAAGTATCGACATTCTCTTCATGCTTCAAGGTCTTTTATGCAACCTATCAGTGAGAGAGATCTCAAATCTTGTGAGAATGCATCTAATATCCATATAATGGATGAAATAATAGGTTCCTCTAGTGATCAAAGTGAGATAAATGCATTTTCACAAAACAATGGCCATAAAAATGTTGAAGGTTTTTTCCTTGGAAGATGAAATAATCCAATCATGGAAAATGAGAAACGACCAATGAGACATAGGGATACTATTCCAAGTAAAATTGGTCTCAAAATTTCCATTTGTTTAACCAATACCTCCAACAAATGAGAAAAAGAATGCATGTGAAGTTAGATGCATTATATGTAGTTGGAAACTTGGCAAGGTAGTGAAATTCCATATGGATACAATATAGAAGCATGTAGGAAAGGTGTATGATAAGAAAATTGTAAATGGTGAGGATAAATATATTATCAGATGGAAATATTCCAAGGAATGTCGACATGTCAAATATGAAGATGAATATAAGAAGTACTTAAATAAGTAAGGGAAAACTTGAGGAAAGTGGAGGAACCATCACATATCTATTTGGAAATACAATGGAAATAATTTTGTTATCTAAGACAAGGAAATTAAGCATTGTATTTCACATCTTATCTAGAGGTAGTCCTATGATAGATTATCCAGATTACATGACCTTCAATGATAGAGGTTATTCGTGAAAGAGTCACTGAGCCTTTATTTTCTTTTTCTACACCCCGTTTCCACTAATCGAAATATCTATCTTTTATTGAAGTGATGAATATTTTATATTCTCATTAGTATATAATGAGTGGTTTGGAATGGAAAATAAATCTAGTTAAAGTAGAAAAGGATGATATGAAAGAGAAGATTGTAAATGGTAGGTTTTCTTCATTGTCTTTTGATGAGGTTACAACTATTAATAAAACTTCATGGATCTGCATGAGCATTTATATAATTAATGAACATATTAGGCATTCCTATATACTTGGGATTCATAAAATGAGGGATAATACTACAACTGGAAATATTTATGAGCTTGTTATTAACAATTTGAAGGAAATTGGTGGTATGGATCATTTAATGATCACATAAAAGTTGGTATGTGTTAGATAAGATGGAGCATTAGTTATGTATGTGAGGCTTATGCATACTTTTGTCGCAGTCCCAAACAATTTTAAACATTTCAAAAATTTTCTGATGGTATTATGAATGGAAAAAAAACTATTAAAAGATGTTGATACAAGATGGATCTCATTGAATTGATCAACTCAAATACTATTTAGTAAGTAAGAATCCTCGGTAGGGGTGATGTATGAACATTTATTAAGTGTATATAGAGCTCAATATCTTCTCTTTCGACTAATTGTAATGGATACATTGTTAACGTTGGTTGGAATTCTTCCTATGATATATGAAATTAATGTCATGAAAATGTCTCAAAGTGTCACAATGTATATTGTATAATACATAAATTCAAGAAACTTTGTTGGGTATATGTTATATTCTTTGCACGACTAGATTTGGTGTCTATGTTGCGTTGGACATGTAGGAGAGTTGGGGGGTAGCCCCCCCCCATACCTATGGGGTCATAGAGGGACGAGATCCCCCCTATTTTTTTTGGTATTATTTTGCATTTGCTTTTTGACGGTTTTCTAATTTCGGTTAAGTAATTAGGGTTGTTGACTAAACTGGGTCAATGGATTAGGGGTTTTGGATTCCATGGGATCATATATATTTATTTTATTGTAAACAATGATGATATGATGAATAGATTATTAAAGGTGTGACTCTAAATAAGTTGTTGGTTTCCCCAGTTTGGGTTTCCATGTAAATGTGTCTATGTAATGTGTGCGTGTGTGTGTGTATTTTCTATTTTTATTAAGAGAAATTCTAATTTCTCACATTTTTTATTAATGAATCTACAAAATTCTTCAAAGTGTCCACCTTCATCAACAACACCTTATTTTCTTCAATCATGTCTCTCAAAAAGTGATATTGAACATCAATATGATTTGTCTTTGAATGATAAGTCAGGTTCTTTGCTAAGAAGATTGCACTCTGGCTGTCACAATCTATCCTTATAGCTTGTTGTACACCCCCAATAGTTGAACACGATATTTTTAATCATACTACTTCCTTTTTTGCATGAGTGGATTCCATGTATTAAAATTTTGTAGTTGAGACTGCCACTACAGACCATCTTTTTCTCATCCAAATGATTGCTTCTCCAAATAGGTTAAACACATACCCACTTGTAAATGTTCTACGATCCAGATCTCCAGCCTAGTTTGCATCAACAAATCCATGTATTTCCAAAATATGTCCAATATTGGTCTTCCTTGGTAGAAATCCATAATTAGTAGCACCATGCAAATACCTGAAAACCCTCTTTATTGTTGTCCAATGCTCCTTCCTTGGTTTTGACATATACTTGCTCAAAAATACCATTTCATGTATAATGTCTAGTCTAGTACAAACCATTACATACATGAAACCTTCAACTACACTCACATATGTAACATGGTACATGTCCTCTTTCTCTTACTGTGTCTTGGCACACCAATTCATAAATACCTTTACACTTGCAGGAATAGGGATGTTGGTTGGTTTACATTCTTGCATATTAAACCTATGCAATATTGTCTCAACGTATTTCCTATAATTTAACTAGAGTTTCCTATTTGTTTGATCTCTTTTAATTTCCATGTCCAAAATGAAATTTGCAGCACCAAGATCCTTCATGTCAAATTTAGAGGAGAATTGAGTTTTCACATCCTGGATAATCACCTTGTTGTTTCCTATCAACAACATATCATTCACATACATGACCAAATAAATAGGATGATCATAAATTAATTTGAAATGCACACAATGATCTACTTTGCTCCTTTTGAAGCAAAATCCCAACATATAAGTATCAAATTTTTGATACCACATCCTTGGTGATTGATTTAACCCATACAAGGACATTTTTGTCCTGCATACCAACTCTTTCTTTCCCTTCACAAAAAATCCTTCTGGCTACTTCATGTAGATTTCTTCTCCCAGATCCCCATCTAGGAATTCCATATTCACATCCATCTATTCTACTTCAAAATCAAATGAAACAACAATAAATAAAAGAAATCCGATTGAATTTAACTTGGCAACAAGAGAAAAAATCTCACTAAAGTCAATTCCTTGTACCTGGGAATAACCTTTTGCTACTAACCAAGATTTTTATTTCTCCACTTTGGATTCTTCATTCATCTTCTTCTTAAACACCCATTTTCTTCCAATGGGTTTTCTTCCATTCAGAAACTCCACTAGATCCCAATACTCATTCTTGTCTAAGGTTGCCATTTCTTCAATCATGGATTTTTTTCCAGCGTTTTCTATCCTTTGAATCCACTACTTCCCTAACAGTTCTAGGATCATCATCAATAATAGATAAAGAAAAAATTGAAAAGAAATCAGGTGGAGTATCCCTTTCTTGTTGCCTTATTTCCTGAATCGACCTCCTCATTTTGGAGTATAAGGATATTCTTCCTCTAATTCATGTTCTTCTGTAAAGTCTGTTTCATCATCTTTCAACTCAAAATCGATGTTCTCTAGTTCTTCCTTCCTTGGTAGGAATTACTATTTGAAAAAATATTTGATTTATCTAAATACCACATCTCGACTATACACTAAATTTTTAATTTATGGGTTCCAAACCTTATAAACTTTTAGACCATATTTATACCCAATAAGGATACACTTTTCAACATTTTTATTACTCCTATTTTCCTTTGGAACGTGAACATAGAAATAACAACCAAATATCCCGAGATGTGTGAGATATGGTTTCTTATTAGTCCATACCTTGTGTGGATTCTTTTCATCTAGTGTTGATGGAGGTGATTAGTTGACCAGGTAACATGGAATATCCATTGACTCTACCTAGAATTCATGTCCTAACCCGACACCAATGAGAACACACCTTGCTTTTTCCATAAATTCCTATTCATCCTTTCTGCAACTCCATTTTGCCAAGGTGTATATGTAGTAGTTGTTTTCCTTGCTGTAACATCCTCAACATCCAACTGGGATATGCCACGTAAATCTTTTTGAACTGTATGCAAATTAAAACATCTACACACATAAACTCTTGCAGAACTTTATGTATAAAACTTAAAACATAAAAATACATTCTGTAACTACACAGATTCATACGGAAATAACAATAAACATATACATACAACATAGACATGCATTACTCATAAATATAAAATTAGGTATACACCACACACAGGAAAAACCCATAAAAATAAATGCATACATAATAATGAAACATGTAATTTAACACAAAATAGACACTTATATTGGTAAAAAAGATCACCAACTATGTGCAGACCTTCCATGAACCTCCCAGCCTTAGACCACGCTGCTCATCACTCTCAGTAGTGGTTCACCCCTGAGCTGGGACTAAAATCCACCTGGGTAAAGAGATTCCTAATTAGGCTGATGTATCTTAGACAACATGAAAGACTCTATCAAAGGTTCCAACTCAAACTAACAACCTATAGTACCTCATTCCCCACATGCCTGTCCCACCCCAGAAAGTGTGCGCCTTCTCTGCTCAACAATTCTTTGGCTGCCTAACTTCCTTTTCGGGCTTCAACAATAGGATGGACAGGAAGTCTTAGAGCCCTATAGTTGCAGGTTGGCACCTTCGGGAAATCAATTCCCACCAATTCTCTCACCTAGAGAGAAATTTCTCATAGGCCTAACAACCCGCCTCTTCAATATCCCACAGGCCTAACAACCCACTTCTTCAGTCCAACTCCCAAGCTAACCAAGTACAAATACATGTATGGGTATGGATACATGTACAAAAAGGTACAAAGGACATATGAATGAGTGAGTGAATGATGATGGAATGAATGGGAAAATGAAATAAGTCCAAACTATATGTATGCATGTTCCCAACTTGACACTTGTCATTTTGGGAGCTACTTTGGCCCACTTGTCCCCATCCTTAGAACTTAGGATAAAATAATTATCCATACTTTATACTTTAAAGAATATTAATATAATATTTCTTTTTGGCTTAAGCTCCCTAGCTTAGCCCCTTTCCTTAAATTTTATCCCTCGCTTTCCCTAACTAGTGGAGTTTAGTCCCCGATACTCTTTTATCATGGTCGATCTACACAAAATGATGTATTATATTGATGATAAGACATATACAAAAAATAGACTCACTAGCCTTTAACATCTAGGCTCTCCGGCCTAATTCAACATATAAGCCTCCTATATTATAATAATTGGCTCACCAACCTATGAAACACAACACATACATAAAGGCTCTCTGGCCTCAAAATTACGCACACTTAAGTTTGCTGCGCATGGTATCCTGGAATGTGCACACTTCATCATTTTAGTGCGTAGTACATATGCGCACTATGCCATTGAAGGTGCATACAAAAATGATATCAAACAACTCACAAGCTTAAGGACATTTGCATTTACATTTACAATTGGGGTTCGACCTAGGGGTATTACAATCCCCTCCCCTTATCTATGCACTGTCCTCAATGCATTATGTACACATATACAACCAAAATTTCAAAAATCCTCAAAAATATGTGGGAATTATGCTCGTATAGCATCTTCATGCTCCCAAGTTGCATCCTCAGGATCATACCAGGTCCATTGGACCTTTACAAGCCCTATGGCTTGATTCTGGAGTTGTTTGATTTTTTGGTCCAGAATGCGTACCAGATGTACTTGGAAAGCACCTTCTTGCTCCACTTGAATCACATTCCAATCAATAACATGATTAGCATCAGGTATACATTTCTTAAGCAATGATACATGAAATACATTATGAATGGTCATTGATGTAGGCAAGGCAAACATGTATTTTACAGGTGCAATCCTCTCTAGGATTTCAAACGGCCCACAATAACGAGCTTCCAACTTTGAACAATTTCCCAACTTTAGGGAAATTTTGTTGGCCTTCACTTTAAAAAATACATGCTCCCCCACTTTAAATTCCCTGTGAGTTCTGCCCTTATCAACATAGATTTTCTGCTTGTCTTGGGAAGCCTTTAAATTTTGTTTTATTTTCAATATTTGCTCCTCCATTTCCCTGAGTAAATCTGGCCCAACCACTGCTCTATCTATTGGGTTATCCTAGCTTACCGGTGTGTTGCACCTTCTTCCATAAAGTGCCTCAATGGGCTCATCTTTAGAGATGTTTGGTACCCATTGTTATAAGAAAACTCTACTAAGTGTAGGTATTCTTCCCATTTTGATGGTTTATCCATCAATATATCCTCAACATATCCTCAATCACTTGATTCATCCTCTCTGTTTGTCCATCTGATTCTGGATGATAAGCTGTACTAAAATTCAATTTTTTTCCAAATCCATTAAATAATCCCTTCCAAAAATTTGAGGTAAATTTTGGATCTTTGCCAAAAATAATTGTCTTGGGTATACCATGTAATCGAGAAATTTATCTCTTATAAACATAAAAAATGTTGGCTTCCTTGTGAGTTAGCTTTACTAGAATAAAATGGGTAGCTTTAGTAAGCTTATCCACCACTACCATGATAGAATCATGCTGCTTGTTTTTTTTGGGCAGTTTGGTGATGAAATCCATTGTTACAACTTCCCATTTCCACTCAGGAATGGGTAATGGCTGTAGCAAACCAGCCGGGTGTCTATGCTCAGCCGTTACCTTCTGACATTCCAAACATGTTAAGCCCTAATATTGGATCATTACCCCTTAATTGGGGCATATTATATTAGTAATGTTATTTTATTTATGTCGACTTTAGGCCATTAGTTGTAATTATACCTCCTAGTCTC
>JZKD02S1678303.1:298502-346050 GCA_000966675.3 Picea glauca | reverse complement strand
AAAACATTTGACAATAAAATCAACAACTTATTTCTTCATTCATGGCTCATAATATTGTCTCTTGACAGTTGCAATAGTTTTCTAATAACCTGGGTGCCCAACATAAGGTACATTATGCATTTCTCTCAATATCAGATTTTTCAATTCCTTGGAATTTGGTATATAAATTCTGCCCCTGTACATAAGAATTTCATCATTTTCTAGATTATAGTCTTTAATTTTCTGTTGCAAAATACCTTGCTGTAATTTTTCCACTAATTCCTTATATTGCAAATCTAATTTTGCAGCCTCCAAAATTATGTCTTTCAAATCTGATTGGTACATGCTTATCGTTGTAGCATGCAACTCATGCACTCTTCTGCTAAGTGCATCAACCACTTTGTTCTCTTTCCCTTTGATATGCTTTATATCAAAGTCATATTCACCAAGAAATTCTAACCATCTTCTTTGCCTAGCATTTAGAGTTGGCTGATCAAATAAATATTTCAGACCATTATGGTCTGTCCTTAGCTCAAACCTTTTCCCCATGAGGTAGTTCCTCCACTTCCTCAAGGAATTCACTATGGCTGCCAACTCCAAATCATGAGTGGCATAGGTCCTTTCATGCTCCTTCAACTTCCTTGATTCATAACATACAACAAACCCATTTTTACTGAGGACTCCACCAAGTCCTTCTTTACATGCATCCATGCATATAATGAAGTCTTCATTTGGATCTGCAATCCTTAAAATTGGAGCACTTGTTAATAATTGCTTCAAGTGCGGGAAACTCTTTTCACAATTCAATGTCCATGGAAACTTCACACCCTTCTTTTGCAAGGAAGTGATTGGGTGTGCAATATTTGAGAATCCTTCAGTAAATCTCCTATAGTAGAAAGAAAGGCCCATGAATGATCTGAACTCTATCACATTATTTGGCATTTACCATCCTCTAATGTCTTCCATCTTCTCAGGATCCACTGCTATCCCATCCTCTGAAATGATATGTCCCAAATAATGAATTTAGTTCTGATAAAATGAGCACTTGCTCAATTTGGCATACAACTGATGCTCCCTTAATACTTGTAATACCATCCTCAAGTGTTTCTCATGCTCTTCCTTTGAATTAGAATATATAAGAATGTCATCTAAAAATACAATGAAAAACTTATCTAAGTATTCTCTAAAAATACTATTCATTAAACACATGAAGACAGCTGGTGCATTTGATAACCCAAATGACACCACTATGAACTCATAATGATCATACCTTGTTTTGAAAGAAGTCTTGTTGATGTGTTCTTCTTTAATTCTTACTTGATGATAACCTTACCTAAGATCAATATTAGAGAATATTTTTGCATCTTTCAACTGATCAAAGAGGTCATCGATCCTTGGAAAAGGATATTTATTCTTCACAATTACCTTGTTCAATTGCCTAAAGTCAATGAAAAGTCTCAATGTTCCATCCTTTTTCTTCACAAATAACACTGGGGCACCCCAAGGTGACACACTTGGGCGCATATACCCCTTCTTCAAGAGCTCTTCAAGTTGCATTTGCAACTCCTTCAATTTTGGTGTACTCATCCTGTAGGGAGTCTTGGATACTAGAACTTCTCTAGGCATCAAATCTATGGAGAAATCAATGTCTCTTTTAGGAGGTAATCCTGGTATTTCATTAAACACATATTCAAACTCTTTTAGGACTGCATAATCTTCAATATTTGACACCTTATCTTTAGGTGTCTTTTCCATATGTGCTACAAATATTTGACACCCTTTTCTGTAACATTTCTTCAGCTGCAATGCTGAAATTTATCTGTTGGTTACTGCCCTGGGAATTCCCTGCACTATCCTTAGGTTCCCTTCCTCATCCAAGCAATTAAATACCTTTTTATGACAGTCTATGATAACATGATGTTGGTCCAACCAATCCATCCCAATTAGGCAGTCATAGGAACCTAAAGGCAAGATGTTCAAATCTGCCTTGGTGTTTAGTCCATTCATGTTCATAAGACATGGCTTAACCATCTCATTAACTTTTCTTTTGGATCCGTTAGGGAGCTACACCAACCAATATTTTCCATGTTTTCTTCCTGGCAAAGGAAAAATTTCCACCATATTAGGATCTATATAACTATGACTAGCTCCTGAATCAATTAAAATAACAATGGTTTAGTTGTTGATCATACCTTCCACTTCAATCATATGTGGTTGATACTCTGGTTTTTTGTTGTCCATGGATGCATAGATCCTTGGTACATTTCTGCCCATGTCCTCCATTGTTTCATCTTGCTGTACATTGTGAACAATCCTCACTTTTTCACCTCTGTGAGGACAATCTCTAAACATATGATCTCCTTTACAACCCCAACATTGAATAGGTGACTTCCTTGGCCTTTGACCCCCTGTCTCAATTATTCTGGGTTCTCTAGAAGTTGGCTGTCCTTGAGGATTATTTTTGAAGAATGGTGGCTTAGTCCCCTTCTTCTTATGAACCATCTTGAATTTCTTTTTGTCTTCCCAAGATTTTTGGAAAGTTGGCCTTGATTTTTGTTGATCATATAGGCATTTATCTCACCTTATGGTCTCATCCAATGTTTTTGGATCATCATATTGTATTTTGTCATTGATGAATGATGGGAATCCACTCAAATACCTCTAAATCTTAACTGTCTCATCCTTGATGAAAGAAACATACTTCAATAGTTCTTAAAACCTTCTTTCATATTCATCTATGGTCATACTCCCAAGCTTGAGTTCAAAGAACTCTTTCATTTTCTTATCATAGTATCTCTTATTCAAGTATTTATTTTGAAAATACTTCTTGAATTCCCTCCAAGTAACATTTTTCTCTTTAATGTGTTGCACCTACACAAGCTAATCCCACCACATGGACGCCTTTGCCTTGAGTTGATAGATGGAAATTCTTCCTTCTGAATGAGAAGAATAATTATGTAATTGAAAATACTTTCTCATGCCCAACAACCATGTCTTTGCATCTTCATCCTTCTTGTGCTCACCATCAAATGTAGGGGGTTTGATTTTGTTCATTTCTCCTCGTAGCTCATCCACCCCAGACCTCTTATGATTCCTAACAGGGGATGGACTTGAGATGCTACATGCTCTCTTATTGGAATTCCTCGAGGAGTGATGGTGATGTCTGCTAATACTTCTTGTTCTTCTTTTCTCATCAGAAGACCCGTGACTTCTTGATTTGCTTGAGCCACTCTCCTTATCCAACTTCTTTTCTATTCTGTTCAAGCTTTGCATTAAATTCATGTTGAAGTCTTCCTGATTCTCCTTATATTTCATAAGCCTTTCATTATCAGCTTTATGTCTTTGGACATCCTTTTGAAAATTTTTAATGGTCTCTTCCATATTCATGTTTTCATCCCTTCCTTCTCCATGTCCATTGGATTTAGTTCCTTCAATGCCTATATGGACATCCATCCCTCTGATCTCATCTTTCTGGATGTAATCCCCCTGTGAATATTCCATTCCTCAACACTTTGTTTTGATCATGATCTGATCTAGTTGTTTTTAATCTGCAAAATGTGTAGTTGACAAAACTTTGCCAGGCTAACTGTTTCAACAATGTCATGAAAATATGAACCATTCTGGTTCAATAATGCATCAGAATTATTTCTTCTGATTTCTTGAAAATTAAATGCCTAGATCAATTTTTTGGGTGACTAATTATATTATACTTTCCAAAACCTTTCCAACTCCTACTTCCATGCTCAATTTTGAGTCTCGAGTAGAAAGTTATGGTTATTTGAAAATTGTCCATTTATTTTTTTGTTCACTCTTCAACTTGGTGCAATTTTGCGATGTAACTATGCATTTTTGCACCTAATCCATTGGATATTTAGTAGGATCTCAATTGCATTTCTTAATATACATATTTTGGATAGTCTATCCAAGTTTCACCTCTTTCCGGGTTCCGAGATGCTAGTTACAACCTACTGAAGTTCTAGGCCAATTAGTGTTTTTGATTTGGAATGCTACATGTACCTTCTTTTCCATATTAAACATTTTTAACATGCCAAAAAGTTTAATTCATCTCTAGGACTGTCTTCTATGGTTCAATATATTTCCATAGACTTCTCATGTGCCTCAATATGATTCCGGAGCAGAGAGTTATGGCCCTTCGAAGTTTGTTGGGTCTTAAAATTTACCCTCCACTGTTTGTCCTGTAACTTCCTCATAAAATCTCTGTTTGACGAACGATTTTTATCATTAGAAATCTCTCTACCGGATATTTTATTTGAGCTGTAGAGATATAGTTCACCTTGGTACACTATGTTCTCGTGGTTTTTGAGTAGCTAAAAACACTATTTAGGTCCTCAAAAATGCGCTGCAAAAAGATGACCTTCAAACAATATAAAAATGTCACATAAATTCACTGGTTTTCTATTTTTGTAGACCATCCAAATGACTTTGCGTGCACAAATTTGAACTTGTACACCCATATTTAGCATGCAAAACAAAACCATAAAGTAGCGCATGCTCCGCACACCTATAACCAATGAGGATCACTTCTCTGTTGCGCCAATAACTGGTGCGCACTACTTTTGTATCACGCGCCAATATCCACCGCGCACAATTTTAGTTCATGCACTAATACTTGTTGCGCGCAATTTTTTTGTCGCGCACAAATATTCCGTGCACATTTTACTCTATGCGCTGCATCATGCGAAAGTTTAGTACGCCCCCACTGTGTACTAGTACTCCGTGCACACCATTAACTAAATTGTCGCACAACAACATATACCCACATTGCATGCGCACCAACAAATTTCCTCAACGCTCTATCAATAATACACACACCACGCGTGCCATTATTATGCGTGTTCACACTGTGCACGAAAATATTACGCACACACCACTTAATCCGCACCGCGCAAATGCTAAATTTAGTGCACACATCTGCACACTGTTACTTTTTGCGCATTACCACTCTACACCGCGCAAAGCCGAATTTAAGTGAGCAGACCCGCACGCCAATATTTTCCGTGCATTACCACTCTGCACCGCACAGTGAAAAATTTAAGTGCGCACACCTGGACGCCAATATTTTCCGTGCATTACCACTCTGCACAATGCAACACCAAATTTAAGTGCGCACACCTCCGCGCCAATATTTTCCACACATTGCCACTCTGCACCACACAACACCAAATTTAAGTGCGCACACCCGCGCACCAATATTTTCCGTGCATTACCACTTTGTACCGTGCAGTGCCGAATTTTAGCGCACATAGACATGCACCCTTATTTTCCACATATCACAATATTTTCATTGCACATCATGCATTTTTAGTGTGCACACCTGCACACATTCATTTTATGCACATCAATTCCTTGTGAATTCTGCTGTAGAAATTGGGGCTCTTGCCAAACATTTTCCCAATTTTCACCATAGATTCTGCAACTATGAATTTTTTTCAATCTCACCCTGATAACACCAGTTCAACCTCTACAAAATCAAATCGTTTCTAGTTGACATTCCTGGAACAAATTTATCCCAAACTCAATTCACGAATTGAGAATTTTAATCAACTAATCTCGCTCCATCTATCATGGCTTCCCTGTAACTTCAAATTCGACTAATTCCAGGTCTAAATTTGCTAGAATAGATATTAAATTAAGAATATCTCACCACTTGGCCAAATTTCTCAATTTTCCCATGAATTTAATAATAAAAATTGAGGCTTTTGCTCAATTCCACGCAATTGCTTCTAATTTTTACCATGGACGCTCTATAACTTGAAATTTGGCCACTTCGAAATCAATTCTCTATGAAATTTCACTTCAACTCAACTTTCTTGGCCCATCGAGGATCAATGTTGAAAACTGGATCTCTAATACCATATTGTAACATCCCCAACATCCAATTGGGCTATGGCACGCAAAAGTTTTCGAACTTTATATATAAAACTTAAAATAGACAAATACATTCTGTAACTACACAGATTCATACAGAAATAATAGTAAACATATACATGCAACATAGACATGCATTACTCATAAATATAAAAACAACTATAAACCACACACAAGAAAAAACCCATAAAAATAAACGCATAGATAATAATGCAACATGTAATTTAACACAAAATGAACACTTATCTTGGTAAAAATATCACCAATTGCGTGTAGACCTTCAACGAACCTCCCTGCCTTAGACCACATTTCTCATCACTCTCAATAGTGGGTCATCCCCAAGCTGGGACTAAAATCCACCTAGGTAAAGGGATTCCTAACCAGGCTGATGTATCTCAAACAACAGGAAAGACTCCGTCATAGGTGCCAACTCAAACTAACAACCTACAGTCCCTCATTCCCCACATGCCTGTCCCACCCCAGGAAGTGTGCCCTTTCTCTGCTAAACAATCCTTCGGCTGCCCCACTTCCTTTACAGGATTAAACAACAGGCCGAACATGAAGTCTCAGAGCTCTGTAGCTGCATCTTGGCACCTTCCGGAAATCAATTCCCAACAATTATCTCACCTAGAGAGAAATTTATCATGGGCTTGACAACCCGTCTCTTCAATATCCCATGGGCTTGACAACCCGCTTCTTCAGTCCATCTCCCAAGCTAACCAGGTATAGATACAGGTACGGGTATGAATACAGGTACATGTATGGATACATGTATAGGAAGGTATGAAGGAAAACTGAATGAGTGAGTGAATGGTGATGAAATGAATGGGAAAATGAACTAATTCCAAACTATATGTATCATGTTCCCAACTTGACACTTGTCATGTTGGGAGCTACTTTGGCCCACTTGTCCCTATCCTTAGAACTTAGGATAAAATAATTATCCATATTTTATGCTTTAAGGAATATTAATATAATATTCCTTTTTGGCTTAAGCTCCCTAGCTTAGCCCCTTTCCTTAACTTTTATCCCCCCCTTTCCCTAACTAGTGGAGTTTAATCCCCCATACTCTTTTATCATGGTTGATCTACACACAACGATATATTATATTGATGATAAGACATATAAAAAAAATAGGCTCACTGACCTTTAGCATCTAGCCTCTCCAGCCTAATTCAACACATAAGCCTCTTAGCTTGTAATAATTGGCTCACTAGCCTATGAAACAAAACAAATATAGAAAGGCTCTCTGGCCTCAAAATCGCACACATTTAAGTTTTCTGCGTGCAATATCCTTTAATGTGCACACTTTATCATTTTAGTATGCAATACATGTGCACACTATGCCATTGAAGGTGCATACAAAAATGATATCAAACAACTCACCAACTTAAGTACATTTTCATTTACATTTACACTTGGGGTTAGACCTCGGGGTATTACACTTGCTATACCACACTTCTTATAGAATTCTTCTAATTCATTTCTCCATAATTCTCCACCATTATCCGTCCTCAACACCTTAATTCTTTTATTTGTTTGATTCTCCACAAGAGCCTTAAAATCTTTAAGCCTGCCAAAGACTTCATATTTCTTCCTGAGGAAATATATCCATGTATTCCTTGAGAAGTCATCTATAAATGAAACTTAGTACACAATTTTCCCAGTGATGGAACTGACACAATTTCAAACACATCACTGTGAACCAAATGTAAAGTTCCCTCTGCCCTCATTGCACTAGAGGGGAATCTTATCAAATTATGCTTCCCATATACATAATGTTCACGGAAATCAAAATCTATAGAGAAGTTAGACATATTTTCAACCATACTTGAATACAATAATTGGAAATATGATCCAAAGGGAATTATTTCTAAAGACTTCAAATTTGCATTAGTGCATTAGTGTTCTTCATAAATTGAGATGCATAATTTATAATAGTGATTGTTGCATGCCTATTTTGCAAAATTAATGGTACGAATAGAATAGATCTAGTACAAAAATGAGGATTAGCGAGTTGGGTGATGCACAAGATATCTTACCACTATGGAGATGAAACCACAGGGTTAAATATCAGTTTGGGAAATGTACAAATAGATTCCAATGGGAATAAAATCAAGGTAGAGTCAATGAAGATAGTCGAGAAAATGAAGATCCTAAATATGACATAAAAATGTTGAAGGTTTTTCCTTGGAAGGTGACATAATCCATTCATGGAAAATGAGAAAAGGTCACTGAGACATAGGGATACTATTCCAAGTAGAATTGGTCTCAAAATTTCCATTTGTTGAACCAATACCTCCAACAAATGAGAAACACAATACATGAGAAGTTAGATGCATTATATGTAGTTGTAAACTTCCCAAGGTAGTGAAATTCCATATGGATACAATAGAGAAGCATGTAGGAAAGGTTAATGATAAGAAAATTGTAAACGATGAGGATAAATCTATTATCAGATGGAAATATTCCAAGGAATGACGACATGTCAAATATGAATATGAATATAAGAAATACTTAAATAAGTAAGGGAAAACTTGAGGCAAGTGGAGGAACCATCACATAACTATTTGGAAAGACAATGGAAATAATTTTATTATCCAAGACAAGGAAATTAAGCATTGTATTTCACATCTATCTAGAGGTATTCCTATGATAGATTATCTAGATTACATGACCTTCAATGATAGAGGTTACTTGCGAAAGAGTGTGTCCTTCGCTGAGCCTTTATTTTCTTTTTCTACACCTTGTTTCAAATATCTATCTTTTATTCTAGTGTTTCATATTTTGTCTTATCAATAGTATATAATGAGTGGTTTGGAATGGAAAATAAATATAGTTAAGGTAGAAAAGGATGATATGAAAGAGAATATCACAAATGGTAGGTTTTTTTCATTGTCTTTGGATGAAGTTACAAATATTAATAAAATTTCATGGATCTGCATGAGCATTTATATGGTTGATGAACATATTATGCATTCCTATGTACTTGGGATTCATAAAATGAGGGATAATTCTACACCTGAAAATATTTATGAGCTTGTTATTAACAATTTGAAGGAAATTGGTGGTATGGATCATTTAATGATTGCAAAAAATTTGGTATGTGTTGGAGAAGATGGAGCATTAGTTATGTATGTGAGGCTTACACATACTTTTGTCGCAGTCCCAAACAATTTTAAACATTTCAAAAATTTTCTGATGGTATTATGAATGGAAAGAAACTATTAAAAGATGTTGATACAAGATAGATCTCATTGAATTGATCAACTCAAATACTATTTAGTAAGTAAGAATCCTTGGTAGGGGTGATGTATGAAAATTTATTAAGTGTAGATATAACTCAAGATCTTCTCTTTCGACTAACTATAATAGAGACATTATTAATGTTGGTTGGAATTCTTCCTATGCTATATGAAATTAATGTCCTCATGAAAATGTCTCAAAGTGTCACAATGTATGTTGTATAATACATAAATTCAGTCAAATTTTTTGGGTATGTGTTATATTCTTTGCAAGACTAGATTTGGTGTCTGCATTATGCTGGGCGTGCAGGGGGGGCTATCCCCCCCCATACCTAGCGGGTCATAGGGGGCAAGAGCCCCCTTGATTTTTTGTTTTGGTATTATTTTGCGTTTGTTTTTTGACAATTTTTGGGCACATGGTTTTCATCGATTGTTTTCTAATTTCGGTTAAGGAATTAGGGTTGTTGACTAATATAGGTCAATGGATTAGGGGTTTGGAATGGCATGGGATCCTATATATGTATTTTATTGTAAACAATGACGATATTATGAATAAAATATTAGATGTGGGACTCTAAACAAGTTGTTGGTTTTCCCATTTCAGGTTTCCCAAGTAAAGTCTCTATGTAATGTGTGTGTTTTCTATTTTTATTAAGAGAAATTCTCATTTCTCACATTTTTTTATTAATGAATCTACACCATTATTCAAAGTGTCCACCTTCATCAACAACACATTATTTTCTTCAACCATGTCTCGCACAAATTGATATTGAACATCGATATGATTTTTCTAAATGATAAGCCAGGTTCTTTGCTAGGAAGGTTGCACTCTGGCTATCACAATCTATCCTTACATCTTGTTGTACCAATCCAATAAATGAACACAATATTTTTAATCACACTTCTTCCTTTCTTGCACGAGTGCCTTCCATGTATTAAACTTCTGTAGTTGAGAGTGGCACTACAGACCATCATTTTCTAATCCAACTGATTGCTTCTCCAAATAGGTTAAACACACACTCACTTGTAGATATTCTACGTTCCATATCTCCAGCCTACTCTGCATCAACAAATCCATGTATCTCCAACAATATGTCCAATCCTAGTCTTCCTTGGTAGCACAATCCGTAACTAGTAGTGCCATGCAAATACCTGAAAACCCTCTTTATTGTTGTTGAATTCTCCTTCCCTGGTTTTGACACCCGCTAAAAAATACCATTGCATGTGCAATGTCTAGTCTAGTACAAACCATTGCATACATCAAACTTCCAACCACACTCGCATATGGGACATGGTACATGTCCTCTTTCTCTTCCCATGTCTTGGGACACCGATCCATATATAACTTTACACTTGTAGGAATAGGGATCTTGACTTGTTTACATTTCTGCATATTAAACCTCTGCAATATTGTCTCAACATATTTCCTCTTATTTAACCAGAGTTTCCTGTTTTTCTCATCTCTTTTAATTTCCATGCCCAAAATGAAATTTACATTACCAAGATCCTTCATGTCAAATTTAGAGGACAATTGAGTTTTCACATCCTGGATAATCGCCTCGTCGTTTCCTATCAATAAAATATCATCCACATACAATACCAAATAAATAGGATGATCATCAATTAATTTGAAATGCACACAATGATTTACTTTTCTCCTTGTGAAGCCAAATCCCAACATATAAGTATCAAATTTTTGATACCACATCCTTGGTGATTGATTTAACCCATACACAGACTTTTCATCCTACATACTAGATCTTCTTTCCTTTCACAACAAATCTATCTGGATACTTCATGTAGATTTATTCTTCTAGATCCCCATGTAGGAATACCAAATAAAATAAATCTAATTAAAGTTAACTTGGAAACAAGAGAAAAAATCTCAATAAAGTCAATTCACTATACCTGGGAATAACCTTTTTCTACTAACCGAGCTTTGTATTTCTCCACTTTGCATTCTGCATTCAAATTCTTCTTAAACACCCATTTTCTGCCAATGGGATATCTTCCAGTCAGAAACTCCACTAGATCCTAAGCCTCATTCTTGTCTAAGGCTTCCATGCCTTCAATCATTGTTTTTTTCTAGAGTTTTTCATCCTTTGAATCCACTGCCTCCCTAACAGTTTTAGGATCATCATCAATAATAAATAAAGAAAAATTTGAACGAAAATCAGGTGGAGTATACCTTTTTTGTTTCCTTATTTACCGAATAGATCTCCTCATTCTGGAGTATAAAAATATTCTTCTTCTGATTCCTTTTCTTCTGTAGAGTCTGATTCATCATCCTTCAACTCAAAATCTAATTTCTCTCGTTCTTCTTTTCTTGGTAGAAATTATTGTTTGACAACATCTTTGATTTCTCTAAATACCACATCTAGACTATACACTACCTTTTTAATTTATAGGTTCCAAAGATTATTACCTTTCAAACCATATTTATGCCCAATAAAGATACACTTTTCAACCTTTTTATCTATCTTACTCCTATTTTACTTTGGAATGTGAACATAGGCATCACAACTAAATATCCTGAGATGTGTGAGATAAGGTTTCTTACTAGTCGATACCTTGTGTGGATTATTTTCATCTAGTGTTGATGAGGGTGATCAATTGACTAGGTAACATGCAATATCCACTGCCTCTACCCATAATTCATTTCCTAACCCGACACCACTGAGAATGCACCTTGATTTTTTCATCAATGTCCTATTCATCCTTTCTGCAACTCCATTCTAGTGAAGTGTATATGTAGTAGTTTTTTTCTTTTGTATACCGCACTTCTTACAAAATTCTTCAAATTTGTTTCCCTAGAATTATCCAACATTATTCGTCCTCAACACCTTAATTATTTTCTCGGTTTGCTTCTTGCCAAGAGCCTTAAACTCTTTAAACCAGCCACATGATTCATATTTCTTCTCGAGGAAATATATCCATGTATTCCTTGAGAAGTCATCTATAAATGATACATAGTACAAATTTTTTCCTAGTGATGGAACTGACATAGCTCCAAACACATCACTGTGAACCAGCTGTAAAATTCGCTCTGCCTTCATTGCACCAATGGGAGTCTTACCGGATTTTGATTCCCATATACATAATGTTCACAAAAATCAAAATCTATACAGAAGTTATACATACTTTCAACCATACTTGAATACAATAATGTGAAATATGATTCAGAGGAGATTATTTCTAAAGACTTCAAATTTGCATTAGGACATTATTGTTCTTCATAAATTGAGATGCATAATTTCTAATAGTGATTTTTTCATGCACATTTTGAAAAATTAATGGTACAAATAGAATAGATATAGTATAGAAATGAGGATTAGAGATATGGGTGATGCACATGATATCTTACAACTATGGAGATGAAACCAAAGGGTTAAATATCAGTTTGGGAAATGTAGAAATAGATTCCAATGGACATACAATCAAGGTAGATTCAATGGAGATGGTCGAGACAATGAATATCCTAAAGATGATATAAAAATGTTGAAGGTTTTTCCTTGGAAGGTGACATAATCCATTAATGGAAAATGAGAAAAGGCCAATGAGACATATGGATACTATTCCAAGTGGAATTGGTCTCAAAATTTCCATTTGTTGAACCAATACCTCCAACAAATGAGAAAAATATTACATGAGAAGTTATATGCATTATATGTAGTTGGAAACTTGGCAAGGTAGTGAAATTACATATGGATACAATAGAGAAGCATGTAGAAAAGGTGTATGATAAGAAAATTGTAAATGGTGACGATCAATTCATTATCAGATGGAAATATTCCAAGGAATGTCAACATCTCAATTATGAAGATGTATATAAGAAATACTTAAATAAGTAAGGGAAAACTTGAGGCAAGTGGAGGAACCATCACATATCTATTTGGAAAGACAATGGAAAGAATTTTGTTATCCAAGAAAAGGAAATTAAGCATTGTATTTCACATCTTATATAGAGGTAGTCCTATGATATATTATCTAGATTACATGACCTTCAATGACAGAGGTTACTTGTGAAAGAGTCTGTCCTTCACTGAGCCTTTATTTTCTTTTTCTACACCCTGTTTCCACTAATCGAGATATCTATATTTTATTCAAGTGTTGAATATTTTATCTTATCAATAGTATATAATGAGTGGTTTGGAATGGAAAAGAAATCTAGTTAAATTAGAAAATGATGATATGAAAGAGAAGATTGAAAATGGTAGGGTTCTTTCGTTGTCTTTGGATGAGGTTACAACTATTAATAAAACTTCGTGGATCTGCACGAGCATTTATATGGTTAATGAACATTGTAGGCATTACTATATACTTGAGATTCATAAAATGAGGGATAATTCTGCAACTGAAAATATTTATGAGATTGTTATTAACAGTTTGAAGGAAAATGGTGGTATGGATCATTTAATGATCGCAAAAAAGTTGGTATGTGTTGGAGAAGATGGAGTATTAGTTATGTATGTGAGGCTTACAAATACTTTTGTCATAGTCCCAAACAATTTTAAACATTTCAAAATTTTTCTTATGGTATTATGAATGGTAAAAAACTATTAAAAGATCTTGATACAAGATGGATCTCATTGAATTGATCAACTCAAAGACTATTTAGTAAGTAACAATCCTCGATAGGGGTGATGTATGAACATTTATTAAGTGTAGATAGAGCTCAAGATATTCTCTTTTGACTAATTGTAATAGAGAAATTGTTAATGTTGGTTGTAATTCTTCCTATGCTATAAGAAATTAATGTCCTCATGAAAATGTCTCAAAGTGTCACAATGTATATTGTATAACACATAAATTCAAGAAAAATTGTTGGGTATTTGTTATATTCTTTGCATGACTAGATATGGTGTTTGCATTGAGCTGGGAATGAAGGGGGGTTTGAGTGGGGAGGGGGGGGGGTGATATCCCCTTCCCTACCTAGTGGGTCACAGGGGGCAGGAGCCACCTTGAAGTGTTTTTTTGTATTAATTTGCGTTTCTTTTTTGACAGTTTTTGGGCACATGATTTTCACCGATGGTTTTCTAATTTCGTTTAAGGAATTAGGGTTGTTGACTAATCCAGGTCAATGTATTAGGGGTTTTGGATGCCATGGGATCCTATATATGTAATTTATCATGAAAAATGATGATATGATGAATAAAAGATTAAAGGTGTGGCTCTAAACACATTGTTGGTTTTACCATTTTGTGTTTCCAGGGAAAATCCTCTATGTAATGTGTGTGTGTGTGTGTGTTTGTGTATTTTATATTTTTATTAAGTGAAATTATCGTTTCTCACATATTTTATTAATGAATCTACAACATTATTCAAAGTGTCCACCTTCATCAACAACACCTTCTTTTCTTCAGTCACGTCTCTCACAAAGTGATATTTAACATCTATATGATTCTTCTTTGAATGATAATCCATGTTCTTTGCTAGGAAGATTGCACTCTAGCTGTCACAATATATCCTTACAACTTGTTGTACCAACCCAACAACTGAACACAATATTTGTAATCATATTTCTTCCTTGATTTCATGAGTGGCTTCCATGTATTAAACTTCTATAGTTGAGAGTGCCACTACAAACAATATTTTTCTCATCCAATGGATTGCTTCTCCAAATAGGTTAAACACATACCAACTTGTATATATTCTACGATCCAAATCTCCAGCCTAGTCTGCATCAACAAATCCATGTATTTCCAACACTATCTCCAATCCTGGTCTTCCTTGGTAGCATAATCCATAACTAGTAATGCCATGCAAATACCTGAAAACCCTCTTTATTGTTGTCCAATGCTCCTTCTCTGGTTTTGACATATACCTGCTAAAAAATCCTATTGGATGTTCAATGTATAGTATAGTATAGACCATTTCATACATCAAACTTCCAACCACACTCAGATATGGAAAACGATACATGTCCTCTTCCTCTTCCCGTGTCTTGAGACACCAATCCATAGACAACTTTACCCCTGCAAGAGTAGTTATATATACTACTTTACATTCCTCCATATTAAACCTTTGCAATATTGTCTTAACATATTTCCTCTGATTTAAACAAAATTTTCTTGTTTTTTTATCGCTTTTAGTTTCCATGCCTGAAATGAAATTTACAGTGCCAAGATCCTTTTCTCCTTGTGAAGCAAAATCCCAACATATATGATCCATATTTAGGAGTAGAACGAATTGATTATAGACTGAATACCATAAACATAGAGATAGGAAGAATAACACAAATATTCAGTGAACAATATCTTCTATTAAATAATGAAATATGATGAAACTATAAAACTGTAGAAGTGAAACTTGCTTGGATGGTGGTAGCTATCTCTGATAAGAGATGTGGCTGATACACACAGCTATCTGAGAAAAATGAGGCTCCATAGGCCCTTTTCATATTACTCATGAATGAAAAAACCCAAGGCATCCAAAATCCTAACCCTAGAAGGTGAAACACGAAAAGTCACGTGGGCCCTATGGGTAAGTTGGTGTAATTTGGTACCTCAACTTCATAGGGTAATAACTTTTGCATACGACCTCCGTGTTAGGTGTGTGATAGCCCATTAGAAAGGTATTTTAGAGATCTACACATTCCATTTTCAGAATCTAACTAAGTCTACAATCTGACTGTGGTGAGCCAAAAAACAATGTTTAGGGCCCCAAAACAACCCTAAAAGTACAACAATATGTGCTGACATGAAAAAATACAAAATAGGCTAGTTGGATTAGGCAATAGGCCACCCATATCCACCTAGAGAATGTGTGAGTCTTCAGAAATACCTAGAAGTGTAGAACTCACAATTATAAAGTAGTACAGAAAGATGTGCTAAACAAAAATGAACATGAGGATCTAGTTGGAATAGGTGGGTGGCCACCAATGTCCATCTGGATCAATCCTCCCCCCTTAGGAAGCAATGGTCTCCATTGCATTGAGTTCCCCCATCAGGTGAGGAAAATTCTATTGGATTTGGCCTCGGGTGAGCCACTTGCCTTGGTGTAGGAGTTTCCCTACCTTGATAACCCGATAAAGATGGATCTACTGTTGGCGAGTGCCCTTGACCTGTGTGTCCACTATCTGATCGGTGGATTCTTGTTCCATGTAGTCAGGGTTGAGATCTGTTGGTGTTAGCTGTTCGACGATCTCAGAGTTGTCCAATAATGGTGGAAAATATGGTCGAAGGAGGTCCACATTGAATATTGGATGCAGACCAAGGAAGGGTGGAGTGTTGAGCTCAAAATCATAGCTACCCACAACCTTGGTGATAGTGTAAGGCCCATAATAAAGTGGCCAAAGTTTTCGATGGGGACCGATGAGAAGCTCCTTCTGTAAATGTAACTAGATGTTGTTGCCAACCTAAAACTAGTGTGGTACCCTGTGTTTATCATGGTGCTGCTTGTACTTAGCATTGGATTTTTGCAAAATATCCTGGACCTGTTGGTGGATGTGATGAATACACTCAATGAATCTGGTGGCGTTTTCGACCCTAGAATGATCAAGGGAAGAGTTTATCTGTGCAGTGACAAGAGGAAGTGAAACATCAATGGGTCCCAATGGTTGGAATCTTAGACCCACCTGAAATGGGATATGGATGGTGGAACTATGGATAGCCCTATTGTAACTATGTTGGACATATGGGAGACTCTCATCCCATGTACGAGGATGATTAGAATTATACATGCACAGGATGTGTACAATCATCCGATTGATGACCTCAGTTTGGCCATCAGTTTGGGGGTGGAAAAGAAGTGGATTTTGTGAGCTTGGTGTCCAACGGAGACCAGAGACTC
The DNA here is from genome assembly GCA_000966675.3 of Picea glauca. Taxonomy (NCBI): domain Eukaryota; kingdom Viridiplantae; phylum Streptophyta; class Pinopsida; order Pinales; family Pinaceae; genus Picea; species Picea glauca. Next base: position 329,146 of record JZKD02S1678303.1, on the reverse strand, counting down.
AACCAAAAGGTGTTGAGGAACCTGTTGTATTGGTCGAAGATGATGGTATGTGGTATCCCAAAGTGAACCAAATTTTTTTTTAAGAAGAGATTGATAGTATCGGCCGCTATGACAATCTTATTACAGGTTGTGAGGATGGCCATCTTAAAAAACCGATCAATGACCACAAACACACAGTCATTTTCGTGCTTGGTGGACGACAGAAAAAACATGTAATCCATGGAGATGAACTCCCACGACTTCTCAAGAATAGGAAGAGGGGTGTATAAGCCTTGATTCTTGATGGTTGTCTTGGCAATGGAGCAGAAAATGCAAGATATGATATACTTGCTGACATCCAGTCGAAGTTTTGTCCAATAAAAATGTTTTTGAAGGATGACCACAGTTTTCTCTATGCCAAAATATCCTACCACCTGACTGTAGTGGGATTCCCAAATCAACTTTGCATGCTCGCTTGTAGGAACAAAGAGATGGCCCAGGTGGCATAAGAGTCCATCTTGAATGTAAAAATAAGTGACAGTGGCACTTGTACCCAAGAGATGATATGTGGTGGAAAATTTTGGATCTTGTTGGTAAAGTTGGGGCCACTCAGATGTTTCATGGCCACAGGAATGGAGCACAATGGTAAGTGTAGCCACAGGAGGCCGAATGAGGCAATCAACGACATGATTGGAGATACTTGTCTTATACTTGATGTTGAGATGGAATTGCTACAAGTAGGTGGACCACTTCTAATGGCGGTCGTTCTACAATTTTCCCTGTGTCTGTATGAACTGCAGAGGCTTGTGATTAGTGTGTATGATCGTCTCTGTCCCAGAATGCAATGTTTCCATTGATGACATGCTTGTACAATGGAATACATTTCCTTGTCATAGGTGGGGTATTTATAGATAGTATTGAAGAGTGTCTCACTATGGTATGCCACTAGATGCCTATGCTGAGTGAGAATTGCACCCACAACATAGTTAGATGCATAGGTCTCAATCTCGAATGGTTGTTGCAGATTGGGAAAGGAGAGTACTAGAGCTGAGCACAAACGATGTTTCATATCTTTGAATGCTCATTGATGATCCTTCCCCCACACAAAATTGTCCCTACCACCACCCTTGGTCACCTGGCTGAGGGCCCAAGAAATATGGGACAATCCCAACACGAACCGTCGGTAAAAATTGACGAGTCCTAAGAAGCTTCGAAGCTCGATCAATGTGGTTGGGGTAGGCTAGTTATGAATGAATTGGATCTTAGCTGGATCAACATGTACCCCATGCTCATCAACAATGTAGCCTAGGTATTGCACCCTGTTCATTCCAAATGAGCCTTTTTCCAAGTTGGCATAAATCTTGTGCTGCCGTAGAGTGCTCAAAACCTGTTGAATATGCTGCATGTGCTCTTCCCACATTCTACTGAATATGATGATGTCATACAAATATACTACCACAAAGGATTTGGTGAAGGGTCTCAATACATCGTTCATCAACCTCATAAAAGTGGCTAGTGCATTTTTTAAGCCAAAGGGCATGACTAGCCATTCATAGAGACCTTCCTTAGACTTGAAGGATGTCTTCCATACATCCATTGGTTTGATGGGAACCTAGTGGTAGCCAGACTTCAGGTCAATCTTGCTGAAGAAATTCCCCCCCTTGAGTTGGTCAAGAAGGTCATCAATCTTTGGAATGGGATAGCGGTTCCTGACTATGATTTTGTTTAAGGCTCTGTAATCAATATAGAGTCACCAAGTCCCTTCCTTATTCTGCACCAGTACAATTGGTTTTCCGCAAGGGGAGGAGATGGGTCTGATGTGCCCCTTTTGAAGAATCTCTTGGATATGACATCTAATTTCGTCATTCTCCATCAATGATCATCGATATACTGGTCCATTAGGTAGAGGTGCACTGAGGGTCATATCAATTGGATGCTTGACTTAGTAGTGTGTCGGTACCCATGTAGGTGAGATGAAGATGTCTTTGTATTCTTCCACGATCATGTCCACTTGCTTCTTCTACAAAGAGAGGTGTTGTGTAGAGGCCATAGATGTGGTGACAAACTTTTTCTTACTATGAGCACAGATCACAAAGAAGACAAACTTCCTGGTCTGTGAAATGACCTTACTGCATTTCTTAGAAGAGATTAAAAAAATAATAGTAGGCGGTGCCATCTCTGGGATCTTGTATAATTGTCTACCCAAAGTAATAATAAAACTACAGGGTCTAGAATCATACACAACCTAAAGCTTCCAAAAATATGGTTGTCCTAAAATAACATCACAAACTTCAAGGGGAGAAATATCATACAATACCTCATCTTTGAAAGGCTTGATGCAGTAGGACAACCGACACTGTTGGCTGAGACAAAGATATCTTCATTAACGAAGCCAGTTGATGGTGTAGGGTTGCAGGTGTGCTGTTATTGGCAGGTTCAACCTCTTGATGACCTCTATTGAAATCAGGTTCTTTTGACTATCTCTATCGACAATGAAGTGAATCAGAGCACTCTTGACCCACATCTACGAGTGAAAGAGGCGTTCCCCTTCCTCTAGTTCTTTTGGTTCTCTTGGTCGGACTTTGGTGGTAGATACCATGGCACTAGGTTTAACATCAATAATCCACTTCCCTCCTTCAGGATTTGAATCAGAATCATAATCGACCTCTGACTCAGAAGCCTTCAACTTGGCCATGAGGGACTTCTTGGAGTGGCATTCGTCGGTGTTGTGCTAAGGACTTTTATGGTACTCACACCATTTTCCTGTATCCTTCTTCGTCTTTTCATTGCCCTTATTGTGTTGTGGTTTGGAAAAATTATCCCGAGTATGGCCATCATGACTTGGTCCCCTACTATGTGGGTTGGGTTGCCTTTGCCCTGCTTCGACTGTGAGGGGTTCGCAGATCCAAACTCTCGCTATTTCTGCTTGATCTTGATAGCTTATCTATAACCTGTTCCCAATGAGGTGATGTCCAGGAACTCCAGTTCTGTTTGAATGTATCAATGCAAACAATTGCGTTATTTGAACATCAAATGACGCTCAGAATCTTTGATACCCAATTTGGTGCGGTGGGTATGGAAAATATTGGTGAAGTCTGGTATTGTCTGGTCCCTTTCTTGACGTAGGATGGTCCATCTAGTGTACTGGTCCTCGTAGCTTCCAACAGGGTAGTAATGTTCTTTAATGGCATCCCAGAAGGAATCCCATGTAGGGGCCACCAAAAAAATTTCATATTCCTCCATGACCCTTTTCTCAGAGTAGGTATCCCACCAATCTTTAACATGGGGAATGACCTTGAGGAGTGCAAAAGTGATCTTTTCCTGATCGAAAAAATTGTGGACTGAAAAATATCCTTCAAGTAGACTTAACCATTTATCTACAACATCCACATCTATCAGTCCTTCAAATAATGGAATATAAAAATTTACTTGTACCTTGAAGGGGGTTACATGGCTGCCTGATGAAGATGCTTCTCCCGTGGGAAACCGTCGAAGGATTTGCACAAAGTTGTCCATCATTTCATTCCTTTGTCATGCGTGGGCTTCCTTGAGCAACATTTTAATAGGATCTTCTACTCATCATATTTATTTTCATCTCCCATGGGTTTTTTTTGGGCTCAGCGTGACCGATCTGGTAATGGCTCGATTGGTTCAAGTCCCAACTTCTTGTACATGCACAAAGAAAAATAAATGAAGAGTAAACCGCTTTGATACCATTGATCCAGATTTAGGAGCGGGATGAAGTGATTATGGACTGAATAACATAAACATAGATACATGAATAATAACACAAATATTCAGTGAACACTATCTTCTATTAAATAATGAAATAGGATGAAACTATAAAATTGCAGAACTGAAACACGCTCGAATGGTGGTACCTATCTCTGATAAGAGATGTGGCTGTTACACGTAGCTGTCTAAGAAGAATGGATTACAATGAGGCTCCATAGGCCCTTTTCATATTAATCATGAATTGCAAAACCCTAGACATCCAAAAAACTAACCCTAGAAGGTGGAACGCCAAAAGTCATGTGGGTCCTATGAGTAAGTTGGTGTAATTTGGTACCTCAACTTCCTAGGGTCATAACTTTTGCATACGACCTCCAGTTTAGGTGTGTGATAGCCTATTGGAAGGGTATTTCAGAGAACTACACATTCCTCCATAAGAATCTAACTTCATTTATAGTCTGACTATTGTGAGCCAAAAAAACTATGTTTAGGGCCCCAAAACAACCTTGAAAGTATAACAAGATGTGCTGACATGAAAACGTAAAAAATAGGCTAGTTGGATTAAGTGACAGACCACTCGTATCCACCTAGAGAATGTGTGAGGTTTCAAACAACCCAGAAGTGTAGAACTCACAATTATAAAGAAGTACAAAAAGACGTGTTGAACAAAAATGGGCACGAGGAGCCAGTTGGAATAGGTGGGTGGCCACCAATATCCATCTGGATCAATATAATTATCAATTTTTTGTTGCCACATCCTTGATGATTGATTTAAACCATACAATGAATTTTTCATCCTGCATACAACTCTTTCTTTCCCTTCACAAAAAATCCTTTAGGCAACTTCATGTAGATTTCTTGTCCTAGATCCCCATGTAGGAATGCCATCTTTACACCCATCTATTCTACTTCAAAATAAAATGCAACAACAACAAATAAAATAAACATAATTGAAGTTAACTTGGAAATAAGAGAAAAAATCTCTCTAAATTCAATTCCATGTACCTGGGAATAACCTTTTTCTACTAACCAAGCTTTGTGTTGATCCACTTTTCATTTTGCAGTTTGCTTCTTCTTAAACACCCATTTTCTACCAATGGGATTTCTTCCAGTTAGAAATTCTACTAGATCCCAAACCTCATTCTTGTCTAAGGATGCCATTTTTTCAATCATGTATTTTTAATAGAGTTTTCCATCCTTTGAATCCACTGCCTCCCTAACAGTTCTAGGTTCATCATCAATAATATATAAAGAAAAAAATGAATTTAAATCAGGTGGAGTATAGATTTCCTGTTTCCTTCTTTCATGAATCGATCTCCTCATTCTGGAGTATAAGAGAATTCTTCTTTTGATTCCTATTCTTTTGTAGAGTATGATTCATCATCCTTCAACTCAAACTCTATTTCCTATGGTTCTTCCTTCCTTGGTAGTAATTATTGTTTGAAAACATATTTGATTTATCTAAATACCACATCTTGACTATACACTACCTTTTTAAATTTTGGGTTCCAAAGCTTATAAAAATTCAAACCATCTTTATACCTAATAAAGATACACTTTTCAACCTTTTTATCTAGCTTACTCCTATTTTCCTTCAGAACGTGAACATGGGAATCAAAACCAAATATCTCGAGATGTGTGAGATAGGGTTTCTTACTAGTCCATACCTTATGTGGATTATTTTCATCTAGTGCTGATGAGAGTGATCAATTGACAAGGTAAAATGGAATATCCATTGCCTCTACCCAAAATTCCTGTCCTAACCCAACACCACTAAGCATGCACCTTAATTTTTCCATCAATGTCCTATTCATCCTTTCTGCAACTCCATTCTGGTGAGGTGTATATGTATTAGTTATTTTCCTTGCTATACCACACTTCTTATATAATTCTTCAAATTCATTTCCTCATAATTCTCAACCATTATCCATCCTCAACACCTTAATTGTTTTCTCTGTTTTATCCTCCACAAGATCCTTAAACTCTTTAAACCTTTCAAAGACTTCATATTTCTTCTTGAGGAAATGTATCCATGTATTCCTCGATAAGTCATCTATAAATGAGACATAGTAAAGAAATTTTCCCAGTGATGGAACCGACACAGTTCCAAACACGTCATTGTGAACCGACTATAAAATTCCCTCTACCCTCATTGCACTAGACGAGAACTTTACATGATTTTTATTCCCATATACATAATGTTCATAGAAATCAAAATCTATAGAGAAGTTAGACATACTTTCAACCATACCTGAATATAGTAATTGGAAATATGATTCAGAGGGGATTATTTCTAAAGACTTCAAATTTGCATTAGTGCATTAGTGTTCTTCATAAACTGTGATGCATAATTTCTAATGGTGATTGTTGCATGCACATTTTGCAAAATTAAAGGTACAAATAGAATAGATATAGTATATTAATGATGATTGGAGATATGGGTGATGCATAAGATATCTTACAACTATGGAGATGAAACCATATGGTTAAATATCAGTCTAGGAAATGCAAAAATAGTGTACAATGGGCATAGAATCAAGGTAGATTTAGTGGACATGGCCGAGACAATGAAAATCCTAAAGAAGGAAGTATGAAGCTACATATCATATAATAAAAAGTTGATAATATATCCGAAGGATTATAATCACATTAATACTCAACTTTTGTAGAGTCTAAATAACTCGCAAAGATAAATCAATAAGGATTCCATCGTAAGACATGCATCTAGTGTAGGCCATATAGCAGATTACAGGTATCATGAAAGGAGAGATAAATATAGAGGGTATAGGCACTCAAGAATTTTTTGTAGGCATTATAATTCACCAAGGAATTCAACCAGAAGAGCTCATTCATTTTCAGGATTAGACAGAAACCCAATTTTGTCTCCTATAAGGCATCAAATGATAAGTTATAACTTGGATTAATTTATAGGAGAGCTCAAGAAGTTCAAACCACCTACATTTGATGGCTATAATAGGAAAGGCACATATACTAAATCTTGGTTTTTGGGCATGAGAAAATATTTTCATCTACACAATTATTCATCAAATATAGAAGCAAAGATTTACATACATAATATTCATGGTAAATACTCCATGTGGTGGTACCAACTAAAGTGGATCAAGCATATCGATGAGAAGATGATTTCTTGGAAGTAGTTCAAGAAACAGTTATAGTCACATTATTTGTCATAGAATTACCATGGAAATAAAATGCAAGAATCCTTTGAGCTTAAATTAGGAAGCATGACTATGAATAAATTAGAAAACAAATTCCGTGGGCTATTGAGGTATGTAAATTTCATAAGGATGAGAAAGATAAAACTCAAATATTTTTTAGTGGACTTCTATCCTTATACAAGAATAAACTTTAGTTTGATGAGCCCAATACTTTGGAGGAATCCATAAGAAAGGACAAATATTTGTATGGGAAGAACAAGGGAAGGAATCTTTTCAAAAATCTTGGAATGACAAGAAGAAAGGTAAGATGGATCAGAGGAAGAAAGGATTTAATCCACCTTTCTCCAGGAACAAATATCAAGCATATAAGAAAGAACAACTAGCACCAATTGAGCTTAAGATGATAGATTCCTTTGGGAAGAGGCCAAGACAGTAGCCCATAAAGTGTTGGGTTTTTGAGAGAGACCACATGTATAAATATTGTCCTCACATGGGAGATGGGATGAGGATTGTGCATACCATTAATGAATTTGATACAATGGAAGATATGGGAAGAAATGTGCCAAGGATTTATGCAACCTTGGACAAAAAGCAAGCATACTATCTATCTCACATGATTGAGGTAGAAGGTAAGATTGATAATCATCCCATAGATATTTTTATTGATTTTTGAGATAATCAAATCCATATAGATGCAAATCTAGTTGAAAGATTTAAATTGAACATATGTAAACATGGAAATTCTTGGTTGGCTAAACTAGCCACTAGAACCAAGAGAATAATCAAAGAGCTTGTCAGGGATTGCCTATTAATTTGAATCTAGTCAGCACTAAGGAGGATTTGAAAATCATATCATTGTTGGAGATATTACACACTCACCTATTAACATTTTCCTAAGTTTGCTAGTCACTGTGAGGGTCTCCTATTTTTTAGGAATTTTCCTAAAAATTAGGGGCACTTCTTCCCTTCAATTGAGACTCATTTAGACTAGTGGAGGACAACTCATGCATGTAGTTCACCTTTTTCTAACCAAGATGGAACATATCACATGCATATATCTAGGAGGGAGCATATCTCATGCATGCATGATTTTCTCTCACCTCCACATGTGTGACTCAATTAACTAATGATTGCATTGGTAGCTGACTTGACTAGGTAGAAGATAACTCCAATTTCTATTTCTGAGTGTTCATATCACTCTTGATCACTACTATGGTGCTTCAGATCATTCTAAATATTATATATATCACATTCACTTAGCCATGTAACTATATATGGCACATTCACTTATCCATTTGGATATATATTGGGTGTATTATTCATCCTACTATTTCATGTAGTGTTAATAGAATTGTATTCTTTCTCTCATTCTTAATCTCTCTCTCTCTCTCTCTCTTTTGCAATCTTTGTGTGATTTTTTCTCGGTAGATGATGTGGGTTCAAATTCTATAGCCATTGTTAATGTCCCCAAAGTTATTATTTCATATTGATTCTTGTACTACTCCAAATGAGATTTGGACCAAATTGGAAGGCCTCTTTGGAAAGCAAGACGAGATGAGAGGCCATATGCTCGAGGTAGAGTTGAATTCTTTGGATCCAAAAATATTTGATAATATTCAATATTTATTTACAAAGTTTAAGTATCTTCTTATTAATTTAATGGGATGTGGTGTGGATAAATCTACACAAGAAAATAAAATGATCATTTCCATTTTGTCAAAACTTGGTCCAGATTATGCAATTTTTGTCTAAGCATTCCATACATTGAAGATCACATCAGGAGCTAAATGGAAGATTCCATAATTGTATTAGTTTATTGAGTCCATAATGCATTGATCCGAAAAATCCTTACACGTTAATTATTATTTAATTCACATGATTATCTAACTTTATTTCGAAATAATAATGATCATTTGATTGATTGCAAAATACATTTGAAATTGCTTATCTATCCAAATTCACTTTAATGATAATGTTGGCCCTTGACCAATTTTTGAGGAACACTTGGTCATATTTGACCGTTTTTGGGACTTCGACAGCTTGTCAAATATGGAGCGCAATGCGAAGAGAAAATCGTGGAAGCTAGACCCCCTTTTGGGTCCTTTTTGGGTTTTTTGGGATAATGTAATGGGAAAGGGATTTCGACCCATGGGTTTACCCATGCTTAGGCCCACTTTTGTAATGTATAAATAGATGTCTAGGCGAAGTAAGTAAGGGTATGATATCCCATCCATGTGATGTAAGCTAAGTTCTAGTAGTGCTCTGTGCATGAATGTAGAAGGGTTACATAGATAAGTGAAAGTTATTATAGATATTATAGAAGGATTTGTGCTACAACGCAAGGAAGAAGGATCTAGCGAGCTGCGCAGATCTTCTGTCCTATGCACAGAAGGGTTTTTGGTGAATCTATGTTGTAATCTGATTAACTAAAGCTAATACAGAAGAATACTTTGTGGACGTAGCCCCAGGGGGGGGTGAACCATGGTAAATCTGTGTGTTGTGCTTTTTGCCTTGTCCTGATGTGTTTGTCTCTTCCTTTGCTAAGTGCTTTTATGTGTTTAAATACATCTATTTATGATTTGTGTTTATGAGATATGAATGAATGTTAGATCTGGTATGTTTAGTGCTTGATCTTCCGAATCTAATCTATCTTGTTGTGGCTAAGTGCTGAATTATCTTAGATCTAAGTACATACTATGATGCTCTGTGTTATCTGTGAAGTATCATAAGGGTTGAATATTGATGACTAATCTATGCTAGGTGATTAATAAGTGTCATAATCACATATCCGTGTGCCAGATAAGGTTGCAAACACCCGAGTCTTGCAACCACCCCTGCCTCTACCTCGGGTGAGACTTCATCTGCTTCGCAGGTGTTGCCGAAAGGGATGGTAGTTAGGGTTTTGTTGGTGCACTATTGTAGCGTTGAACCCTGGGTCTACCCCTGTTCCAACAAATAAAACCACTTGCAAATAATTGAGCAAAATAGAACAACAACAATATGCCAGATACAAAAGTTTTTTAACGAAGTTCACCCAATTTGGGTTACATCTCTAGGTCCTCTTCCAATTGAGACCTATTTATTAATGCTCAAATGCTTGTGTTTTACAATGACCTTTTTACACATTTCTCAAACTCATAAATAGAGTGCATCGTTGAATTACTCACAAAATTTTGAGAAAAATGAGTATAAACTTTACATATTTTCGTCAAAGAACCCCTTGGAATGCATTACAGTGTAATCCCAAGGTCTTGATACCTATGGAATGAACCTCGAGACCCAATCCATACTCTGTATTGATGATCCTTTACCTCGGTCAGTGCACCCATTAAATAGGGCACATGCCCTAACCTTCATTCGAATCCTTAGGAAATCAATAAATATTTGTTGGTTGGCATGCCTTAACAAAAGGCACCTTTGGCGCAGTGGTTAAGGCATTTAGAAAATGTGGAGGAGTTCACGGGTTCGATCCATGTGAACCTCTCCTTCATGGGCACTTTTTTATAGCATATTGCTATACATAGTATGTCTGTTTGGATATATATAACCCCCATGAATCTTGTGGAACGATCATATTAAAAACCACATATATCAAGGGTCGAGGGCTTAGCCCTCGACCCCTTTTTCCGACCCACATAAATTTTAAACAACTTTAAATAAATATCGTTCCCAATATGGTTAAGTAACAAATGTATGAGGTAATGGTAGTTTGTTGGAATGTTAAGTGGGAACCCGGGTTTGATCTTCCAGACTCCCAACCATAATTTTTAAACAAACTCATCCATAGTAGACCAATGGGAGGCTGCCATGTGGAAGCCTCTCATTGGTCCCTTATCACCACATGTTAACTTATAATAAGTCCACTTATTGGTACAGATGCCATGTCACTTTTCCTAGTCAGGTATATAGTGTGCCATGTGGCACTCCATGGTATTTCCATGTCAGTACCGTATGTCTTGTACAATCGTGCCATGTGTCACCTTTGACCTTTTGACTTTGACATTTTTCCCTGTTTGACTTGAACTTTAAGAAGCCATAATGTTTGCATACAAACTCCATTTGAGGCGATTTTTTCACCGTTGGAAAGATATTGTTGAGATCTATGCAATGAATTTATTTTCGAAAGCTTTTGAGATGATAAAATTTTAATTATTTTTGAATCCTTCTGGACCTCTATGAGCATTCTGGATCCTCCTAGACCTCTGTGAGCATTTTTGGATCCTCTTGGATCATTTCTCCCCATTGGAATACTTTTGGACAACCAAAAGTTTTAATTGCTCAACAACTAAGTGAGGGTAAATCTCCTTCACCTTTACAATCTTGATCCACTTTGCTTTGCTTGGTTTTACCCCTTTAAGACCAACTCAAAAATATTCCACACCACCTCACTATGAAGTCTTGATTCTTTTGTCAAGAATAACATATTCTTGTATGTCTTCCAAGTACTCTGGATCAAAATAATCAACCGTAAGAACCCAAATACTTTCATCTTCATCCATAATCATAGGAGGCTTATAAAGTTTCAAATTATTAACATTTATCGCCAAATATATTTGCATGTAGGATGGTAGATCTAAATGAAAGGCATTAGTACCAATATTTTCCAAGATATTGAATGGCCCATATCAGATTGGTCTAATATTTTTACCTTCACCTTTCATTCTGTCCTTGCTGATATGTAACTATACTTGATCACCGAATTGAAATTGATTATCAACCTGATGTTTATCATGCCTAGCATTATATTTGGCTTGGATCTTCTTCAATTGTTCCTGTACTGCTTGATGTACTTGCTAGATCCTCTGAATGAACGTTTTAAATTTATCTATATCATCCTGTCCATTCTCTTTACTTTCTTCTCCAAATGAAAAATCCATAGTTTATTTAGGAAAGTATCCTAAACATACTTCAAAAGGAGTTCTACGAGTAGAAGAATGCATGGCATGATTATAAGCATGTTGTACATACGAAAACTGTTCATCTCATAATTTAGGATGCTTGTTGGATTTTCCTTGAAGTAGATATACCACAGTCATGTTTACGACCTTTTTCTATCCATATGTGAACATATGAAAAGTTGCGCTCTTCTTTAACTTAGTGTCCATCAACTCCCATAAATGAGACCAAAAATTCCCCGAAAAGAGAGAGTCTCGATTTGATATAATAGATGTAGGAATCCCAAAATGAACCCATGCATTAGAAAATAACATTTGTGTTGTTTGTTCAGTTGTGAATTGTTTCTTTCAAGGCATTAAAATACACATCTTACTAAATATATCAGCGAAAACATATAAATAATCATGACCTGTCCTAGACATCGACAAACCCCCTAAAAAATTCATGGATATACATTCCCATGGTTGTGAAGGTACTGGAAGTGGCATATATAATCCAAACTTTTTATTACTAGGTTTACTTGTGGCACACATAACATACCCTTTTACATACTTGGAAACTATCTCATTCATTGGAGGCCAATAACAATATCTTTGTAACTGTGTTACTGTCTTACCAACCCCAAAATGATTAGAAATGAGAGATGTATGAGCTTCTCTAATTACATTTTCTATTTCATCCCTGGGTATAAAAAGATTTCCAAGATGATATAACAAATTTTCATGCACATGATAATCTAACTCTTGATTTCCATGAATCAAAGCCATACATACATATTTAAAATCATCATCCCTTGTTGTAACACCTCGGGTTTTGAGGCCCATATTAAATAATGTATTTGGTAATTGTTGAGAGGCCAGAGTGCCCAAACAATTAAAAGAGGCCAACGTGCCTAAGAAATTTAATGTTTTGATCATTATTAATAATAAATACATCGTTGGTTTCTAGACAGACAAGGACTATATTTATAGGGGGATATGATTCTACAAGAGAGGGGGCTTGAGGGGCTAAGCATTTATATTATATTTTTAAATCACCCATTTTTTCTAATGGAGGAAATTAGTTACATGAGATTCTTGGGGGAAGGCCAAGGGGTTCTTTATCCCCACAAGTTACTTAAACCCATCCCTGCTCTGTTGGGGGGTTCTCACGTTCGTTGATTCTCTCATTCGTTCATTGGTTTGTTCTCTCCCTCACTCCCATTCTGGTTTTGGTTATGTTTTTGGTTGCCTCACTCAATAATTAGTTTACGCATGCACTCCATTGATATCTGTTCTCACCTTTCGTGGATATCTCACTCCATTCATTTCTATCACCCACTCATCTTTCCTCATCCATGTCTTGCTAGGGAAAGGAAGACAAACTGATGAAGTGCAACCATTTTATTGTTGGCTATAGAGATTGTTGGTGTAATCCAACCATGATTTGAGGCCTTCATGTCTGATATGTTTTTGCCTGTGTCCATCTTTGCTCACAACTGCGATGTTACATACCCAACCAATCATAAGCTAGACATGCTAACCACAAGTCCCTTCTCTGGACTAATTCAAATCCTGCTCAAAATTTAGATAGCAAGGATGCATGAAAGGTTCAAATGCATTGATTAAGATTCATGCTAAACATAAAAACAAGGAAGCATACGACATGCACAACCATAACCAGTAAGCATGCATACTCTAAATATCGAATTCAATGATAATAAATACACATCGGAATAAATCATACACTGGTAAATAATACCATAACATATATCACTTATCCTTTATAAAAGAAGACACCAAATAGTTGTAGACCAAGCAAATTCCACCCAACTATAGACATTGTTGTTCCAAGTATCAACAACAATGTCACCCCTGAGCCAAAGCTATGAATCCACAAGGAAGGTTTCAGAGTGTTACTTCGATTCCCAAATGATTCGTCACTCAATCTCTCACAGGATTCCCAACACCCACAACAATCCAAGTACCCAACTCTCTTCTACCCAGACCGCACAACCCAAGATAATGGACCCTCTCCCTTCTCTTCCATGTAGTCCCTCAGGCTGTCCTTCTCCTTCTAGGGATCTAGTGTAGCTGGTCCATAATCTCCATGTTGGGACTCTCAGGACTCACAACTGTGAGAAAATATGGACACAGGCCAAAGCATCTTAGACATGTAGGCCTCAAATCATGGCTGGATTACACCAATAATCTCTACAACCAACAATACCATGGCTTCTCTTCAACAATTCATATTCCTTTTCCAAGACAATACATGGATGAGGAAACATGAGTGGGTGATAGAAATTAATTGAGTGAGATCTTCATGAAAGGTGAGAATAGAGAGAAATGGAGTTCATGCGTGAATGAATGAATGAGTGAGTGAATGAGTGAGGAAACCAACATCAGAACCATAATGAGAACAAGAGTGAGAGAGAGAATGAACCAACAAATGAATGAGAGAATCAACGAATGTGAGAACGCCCCCAACAGACCAGGGACAGGTTTATGTAATTCGCGGGGATCAAGAACCCCTTGGATTTCCCCCAAGAAGATCACGTAAGTGATTTCATCCATTAGACAAAATGGGTGATTTAAAAATATAATATAAATGCTTATCCCCTCAAGCCACCTCTCTTGTGGAATCATAGCCTCCTATAAATCTAGTCCTTTTCCATCTAGCAACCAATGATGTATTTATTATTAATAATGATCAAAACATTACATTTCTTAGGCACACTGGCCTCTTTTAATTGTGTGGTCACTCTGGCCTCTCAACACTTAACAAATGCATTATTTAATATGGGGCTCAAAACCTGGGGTGTTACATCCCCTCCCCCTTATTTAGGTACCGATCTTAGTGCATATACAAAACATGAATCAAAATTCCAAAATTTATTCAAAAATATGCGGGTACTTTGCCTGTATGGCATCTTCATGCTCCCAGATATCATCATCAGGACCGTAGTAGGTCCACTGAAATTTTACCAGCTCTATAGCTCGATTCCAGAGCATTTTGACTTTTCTGTCCAATATTCTCACTGGCTAGACCTGAAAGTCTCCCTATGTCTCTACCTGAATCATATGCCAATCAATAACATGGTTAGGATAATGTACATATTTCTTTAGCAAAGAGACATGAAATACATTATACACATTCATGGAAGCAGGAAATGAAAGCATGTGTGCAACTTTCCCTATTCTGTCCAATATCTCAAATGGACCACAAAATATGGTGTTATTGAACTAATCGGTAAGTGCAGACACAAACTGATCTCCCTAACTTCCACAGGAAGCTAGAACAAAACAAGACATAATACAAACTTCACCTTAGACTTCATTGTCATATAAACTAGTTTAGAGAGGTAAAAATGACATACCTTATAAATGACGCTTGATCCTCACTAGTGTCATCCTTGTAGCTCCTTCTTTGATTTTGTGGGATGGTTAACCTATTTTAATAAGCACAAACCAACAAAGAGAGAGAGAACAAAGATATATATATTCCAATGAATTCTATGTATAAGATCAAGGAGTTATACAATAAAAGTTAAGACACCTTTATAGGGAAGAAATGTATTGCTGCATTATATTAAATGGAAAGTGGAGAATACAACCCATGCCTTGATGTTGCAAGGTCCCTTTCAATGGCTCTTTTCTCCAACACACAGACCTATGCTCCAATGACTTTGATGAAGAAGATCCACAATTTGACTTAGAGAACTAAAGCAAAGCTCTCAAGTATAATTTGTAGTAGAAATATTCATGCATATGCAAGCCCTTGCAAACCTTAGCCTTTTCCATAAGAGATACCTCTTTATATAGGGTGAAATAGAGATGCATGAGGGGATTAGGATGATACCACTAAATCAAAGAAGCGAGTAATATCTAAACTGATCGGAGGCCACCTCATTTTCTAGAAGATTCCCTTCCAGAACATTCGTGAATTTTGACTTTTCCTTTGCTTAAGCATCGTCACACCCTATGCATAGGCATCCTGCGACCACATTGAAATCCAACTTTAGTGCACAGTGGGACGATCAGGAATCGTCACACCCCATTCATACAACAGGGTGCGATGACCTTCCTTGTTATAGTTTTTGAAAGAGGAAAAGAAAACCACTTTTCTCATGGAGAAAGTCTTTTTTAATATTTTTAGGGAACATGAAAATGAGTTAAGCACATGTTTTCAGTTGATCACTGGGGTGACCAAAATAATGTGTAACAAAATGACCCCCAAAGTATGAAACTGGAACTTGTGACAACTGAAATACTTTGTATAATGTGTGTGTCGAAAACAAGGAGCGCATCGATCAGGAACCTGAAAATAATCAAGCATTTGCATAATAACATACCATCTTCTGAGGTAGGCATTCCCATGATTAGATTACAAGTGGCTCTAATCATAAGTGTCAAGTGAGTCATGGCCACTAAATATACACTATGGATCCATGTCATCATGATTCAACATAAGCACCAAAAATACTTTGTGGATCTATGCTCTAAAAGAATTCAAATTCGGACATAGCCATGAGGCATACATGATGGATCTATGTGTCAGTACAAACTTATGAATACTCCATCGCAACCTAGACCAAGATGATGAGATCCAGAGTATTCATTTACATTGTCTTTAAGTATGAATCTATCCATGTGATTACAGGTGTCAAAGTCGAACATGGGAGAAACCACTTGATTATCGGTCATTAATGAAAACCATTAACAAGTGCGAGGGAAATCACCATTGATGTCAATGACTCCCAAGGTGCTCTAGTAAAATCCAACGAATGTGAATAAATGAGTTGAAGTTGAACACTCAATGGAATCTTCCATCCATGGGTCAATGATGTGAACCCACTGTTGAAAGATAAGAAACCTTCCATTGAGGCATGCAGGCCCTAAGGTACTTAATTGTTTCTAAATCTTGTTCCTGGATAATGAGTTGAAGTCGACAGAAAAAGACTCTTCATAGGAGGGCCTTTTATTATCCCCCATCAATGACAAAAATATGTAACATATTTGAAGTAGATCAGAGTATGAAGTGGTTCATAACTGAATCAGGGAAGGTTGACATTGTAAAAAATTTATAACTGCAGATGGCCGACTCGATAGAAGTCTTGTTTAGGTTGGACTTCTCTTGAACATATGAACGATACGACAGTTGTCTTGGTAGCATTGACTTAAGGAGGACCCAACATATGAACTTGTAGATGGTCAAACGAGAGACAAATGAATTTCCCAACCTGGGTACAGTGATGAAGGGGGTGTCATGTTCAAGAGCGACTAGTACTGCCACTAACACAAATATAGAGACACATTTCTTTCCCAATTTCCTCCCACCATTTCTAGTGTACATATTTATTGTTATGAAAGTTTGAGGAGGATAACATATGCTTGTAAATGTAATCTCATCCTTTGGATGAGTCCCTCAGAGTATGTTTAATGAAACCTAAGAAGGATTGGTTTGATCCCATATGGGTCTTTCGATGCTTGTTTAATGAGTCCAAAGAAAGAAAACTCAGGGTTTTTCATTTTTAGAGTCTGTAAAACACTTAAAGAGAACTCCATAAGGTCATTTTTCGTAAGTTAGTCCGAAGAGACCGAAAAAAAGATAATATACTACTCATCAGATGTTCTCTTCAAATACTTTTACGAGCATGAAAAGAACAAGGTCGCTTGGCTATCTTTTCATGTTTAGGGAGATTGAAAAGAGCTTAAAGGATATTCCATAGGTTTCGTTTTTCATATTACCAATGCGAGTTCAAAAAAATGACAAAATATTACTCAATTACATTCTCATGGTTTCACGAGTGTGAGAAAGAATTAAGACTGTGCTCGGAGTTTTTCCTCAAAAACCCTAAAAACATCTTTACATAAGAAAAATATGCAAAAAACAATAAAAAAAGTGGACCCTTGTTCAAACGTCTCGTCCTTAGACATTTTAATCTGTAATATTCAATACTTCGCAAAGTTGGTTAGACTTTAGGGCATGGATAAAATATAAAAAATAATTTAATTTTGCAATAAAATATGGTAAAAAACAATAAAATAGGCCAAAACACCCTTTTTACCATTTATTTGCAAATTTACCCAAATAGTGCCCCAAAGCCCTTTTTCCTCCCCAAATTTCAATTGTTGATTTCAGAGCGCTTGGTGGATCATTTTGTGAAGCATCTCCGTAAAAAAGGTAATCTTCTTCTTCTTTATCTTTTCATGGTTTCAAATTTTGTTTTCATAGGTTAAATTTGGATTTTAGGCTGATTTTTGGGGCTACCTGTGCGTTGAGATCGTTGCAGGTCCATAGTATTGTGAATTGAGATGAACAAACATTGTCAGAGGGGACCCAATAGACAGGGTGCGACAATGTCTCTCTGCGTACAAGTGCAGCCCTATGACGACCACAATCAAATTTTTGAAAAGATAAATCTAACTAGAAAAACTTCCAGGAATGAATTTTTTATGTTTCTAATCTTCATTTAATGTTCCTTGGCAGGATTTCCTTGGTCAAAATGCTCGAGTGGCATGAACGAGAGCATGACGAAGAATATTTTTTCACCAGGAATGAACCAGGCACAATTATGGCACTAAGGCAATGTGGGTTACTCAAGTTTTTCAGGATTCAGGGCATGAGATCCCAAGTGAGGTTGCTAGAGTATTTGGTTCACATGTGGGATGTGAATGAACATGCCTTTTGCATGGGTGTTCATACAATCACATTAGATATCGAGGATATCTACTTTCTGACAGGGTTGTCTTTCTATGGTTCATGAGTAACACTCATAAGTAGTAGGGGTGGGGGAGAACCTATGGATTACTATGTTTCCCACCATTGTGTGCCAGGTACGAAAAAACACAGTGGCAAGGTAGCCATTAGATATGTTTGGGATTTACCATTGCGGACCATACTTTATACCATTACCTTCATGGAAGGGAGTGCATATCCCCATATGGCTTTGCAAATCCATTTTCAGTAAGCGATAGAGTGCATGGAACCCAGGGTCTTCAACTGGTGTGAGGGTGTCCTAAAAAGCATGAAAAAACAACTCACAAAGTGTCGAAATGGTCAGTTGAAACAATTTGGTTATGGGTCCATTTTGGTGTCCATATTCTTGGATAGAGTTTCTTTCCTACGTCTACAGGTGGAGTGGGGCATACCCGCTCCACAATATCCTCGGATGAAGAGGTGGGTAGACCTAATGACTCATCATGGTAGCATTCCTATCCTCAAGTATGAAGATGTTTTCTTCCAATGGATGAGAAATTAGATAATCATGGTGGAGAACTATGCATACACCAAGATCGATTTCCATGGGGATCCTGACTTAGCTCTTCCCGAGGGATCTCAGTGGGGGGACATAGGTAAGAAGTAAATTTTCATTTATATAATTTTTTTGATATTTTAATTATGTAATTTTTTTTTTGTGTCATCTATCCAAGAATAATCAAGTGCTCTCAATAATGTAGAAATGGGGCCTTATTGTCTTCCATGATCATCTCCCATCTAGAGGCGAGGAGAGAGAGGTGTTGTAGCAGGGGTGGCCACCGTGGATCTCGAGGTGATTGAACAGAACCTTGAGGGACTAACCATGAATGTCCCTGATGCCATGGTGGATGAACTTCCTAGGTACTATCAACACCACACAATTGGTGTATCTGCATCTATTGGTCGATTACTTTGTAAAGTGGCACGAGAAGTTGTTTGTTACAGTGAGCAGCATCCCTGATGCTTTTTGTACATGAATCCATGAGCTTCACTTTTTGATATTTTGGTCTTTGGACAAACACTTTTTGTAACTTTTGTCGCTATAAATATAAAGTTCCTACCGACTTACTTGTTTTTTGTAAAAAGTGTGATTGGGTTTATAAATGTCTCAAATGTCTATCTAACACATAATTAGCCAATACATATTTCAATGTATTTATACATCTAGGAATATGTTGATACTCAATGTAATCAAAATGTCTTTTTAAGAGGTGAATTCGTAAATATAACCGTAACAAAGTAGGAATTCAGATGGAATACATGTTACTCAACTGCAGTAATACTAATTTTGAATCAAGTCATACAATAAGATGACAGATTCCAAGTGAAACAACATCAATTAGAAACTCGATAACTACACTATAATCCACGATATTATTAGTTTCACGACCAATACAAACACCATGTAGACTGATCAATTCATCCGTAGGTGCCTAAATTTCCCATGCAACAGATGCTAAGTTTTGAGTATTGCGACTAGAACCATAAACAAAGCTAATATAGGGTAGAAAAGACACCAACATCTGGAAACCAAGCACAATGAAAGGTAAGCAACTGAAAGGCGGAACCAAAAATGAAAAAGAACACATGAGTATGATACACTAAAAATACACAACACTTATGGAAAAAATGGTTTAAGCATACTATTTCTTCAAGTAAATACCATTTATGGGTTCACTCAAAGGAATTCTGTCATAATCTACCAGCTCATAATCCCCTTTCTCCAACACTTGTTTCAAAATATAAGGGCCCCACCACATGGGATTGAATTTACCGGCCCCTAATAAGTCACGATCATGTTCGTGAAGGAGAACCAAATCACCCTCAGAAAATACACATGGTTTGACATGCTTGTCATATTGAGCTTTGACACGCTTTTTCAGAGTTTCAATGATGAAGGAAACATCACAACGAGTCTTGTCTAATTGCATCAAATACAAGAGACGTTCCTCTTTAGCTGAGGTGTTAGGGAGAAGTTTGACAACTAGTTTCAAAGATGGGATTTCACATTCAATCGACAAAATTGATTCAATACCATATAATAATTGGAAAGGTGTGAACCTTGTGGCAAACTTAATGAATGTACGATAGGCCCATAATGCCGAGAAAAACATCGTGTGGCAACTTGACTTGTGAATTCCTACCATCCATCAAAGCATAATAATGAGAAATTTTTTGATTGCTTCAACCTGGCCATTGGCTTGCGGATAATAAGGGGTTGAGTTTTCATGTCGAAGACCCAAATTCTCGGTAAGTTCAGACATCATGAAATTGTGAAAATGACTACCATGGTCAGTGATGATGGATTGAGGGACACCAAATCTAGTAACGATATGATTGAATATGAATAACACTGCAATTTTCCCAATATTATCAAATGTAGGCATCGCCTCCACCCACTTAGTGAAATAAGCCATGACTACGATGATGTATCCATGCCCATTGATTGAGTGAGGGTTACATGTCATGAAGTCAATGGCCCATTTAGTGAATGGAAAAATAGAAACTACAGGGTGTAGAGGATCAGGATGAGATCATATCTTATTGTTGTAGGTTTGACAAGCATGGCATTTTTGGATGGCAGTAATGCAATTCTTAAACAACGAAGGCCATAAATAACCAACCTGTAAGATATTTTGGGAAGTGGCATACCGAAACATATGACCACCAGATGCTCCAGAATGACAATCATTCAAATCTTTCTCAGCTTCATTATAGGTGAGACATCATCAAAATATGGAATCAATAGCACGATGGTATAAAGTATCCCCAAGGATAATGTATTGATGGGCTTGATACCGAATACGAAGACGATCTGTACTAGAAATATTAGGCCAAAATTTTTGGGTTGGAGATAAATGATAAGTTCTCCATACCATATGTCATCAAAACTGATCAGAAAGAGAGATTCATCAGGAAAGGAATCTTCTTCCATATCTTTTGTTTCAGTAGAGGGAAGGTCACATATCAACTCAGCAAAAACCAAATACTTCTTTGACTTGGCATGCTCAAATTACAAATCAAACTCTTAGAGAATAACTATCCATTTAGATTATTCCCCCCCCAACAATTGTCGAGTAAGGATGTGTTGCATGGGGTTGCAATCGGAAATGACAGTGGTTTTACCTAATAAGATGTAGTGACGAAAATTTTGAACAACTTGAACAACTGCCAAGGCCAGTTTCTCCACATGTAAATATTTGGTTTTGGTGGTCGTGAGACTCTGAATCAAATAGTATATAACATATTAATCATGCAAATCATCCTCTTGGACTAGAACCATAGCAATGGTAGAGTCTGAAGCAGCCAAGTACATAAAATAATCTCGACTATAATCGGGTGTAAATAAAAGTGGTGTTCGGGTCAAGGTGAGTTTCAAAGCTTCAAAGGATTTGTTGGCAGTGTCTTCCCATACAAAATCATAACCCTTTTTAAGAAGTCAAGTAGATCCTTTCATTAATTCAACATAGTTGGGAATGAATCAATGTAAAAAAATTTCCTTCCCTTGCAAACTTTGGAGTTGGCGTAGTGTGGAAGGAGGAGGTAAATCGAGGATAGCCTCAACCTTTAGAGGGTCTACTCTAATCCCATATATAGACATGATAAAACCAAGAATTCATCCAGACTCAACATAAAAAACATATTTATGTGGATTCAATCGTATATGATAATAATGATAGCGTAGGAAAATGGCTTGTAGATGTATCGAGTGATCTTGACGAAGCATAGAACGCATTGGTAGATCATTTAGGTAAGGTTGTACAATGTGCCTAATGTCATGAAAAGCATAAGACAAAGCACGTTGAAAAGTTACACCATCATTTTTGAGACCAAAAGGTAGTTTCCGGTATGTGAAGGTTCCCCAAGGATAAATAAAAGTAGTCTTATGTTGATCCACAGGTAAAATATTGATTTGATTATAGATGGAGAAACCGTCCATCAAGGAGAATATTTCACACCCGACATAGTCGTCAACAATTTGGTCAACGAAAGGGGTTGGAAAATTGTCTTTGGGACAAGCTTTGTTGATATCCCTATAATCTACACAAAGACGGATCGTTCCTTGTTTCTTCGTAACCAGAATAATATTGGACACCCAATCATTCAAAGCCATTGGATATACAAAACTGGCTTTAAGAATTTTTTCAACTTCGAGCTTAATAGTAGCAACTTTACGTGGGTGTACTGGACGAAGTCTCTGTTGAACAGGTTTAGCGTCTGGGTAAGTCTTAATTTCATGTACAACAATATCTGGATCAATGCCAGGAATTTCTTCGTAACTCCAGGAAAAAAAATCATGAAATTCTTGGAAAAGAGCTTTGTAAGTACATACCTCATTAGCAGAACATGAGGCACTGACATGAACATTTTCCATGACTCCGGGTTTAATCAGAATATCAAGAGGGGTGGTAGGTGAAATATTTCCCAAGTTCCCTTCATACAAAATATCATATGTTGGTTCAGGAATAGAGGAAATAATAAAAACAATAGATGGATTCGAAATCCGTTGATAACTCTATGGTATCGGGTTCTAGGAAGAGAACAGAACAATGATGCCCATCATCCCATAGGGTATCTTCTATAGACATAAATATCATGATCATCTCATTAGTGGGAAATATCATGTGAAACAGATCAGGAGATGTATCATTGAGAGAATGAAGAGAAGGAGTTTTCAATTGAATATCTTGATAAGCCAATTCTACCAAACTCAAAGGCATTCGGTTGCCATAACGAAGACAATCGTCGGAGCTAGGTACTATCCACCAGTCGTAAGACTCGGGGTTTCACCAATAGAGGTCAATATCATGTTAATCGACATGAAAAAAGGAGGAGCAATATCAGGTGTTTGAATAGGAAATGTACCCATTAACAATGAATATTTTAAAAGATCCACACCAACATTCTCATAAACGAGAGGTGTTTTCACAATGAAAGGTACATTGCTAGTATGTGAATCAGAATTAAAGGAGGCCAGTTGATCGACAGTAATGACTTTTCCTTGGTGCGGGAAATGTAACACATGAAAAAAGAGTAGAAACAACTACTCACATGGAATCAATCCAACTACGGCCAAGTAGAAGGTTGTAATCGAGAGGTGCATCAAAGACCTCAACCTCAACATTAACCTCTTTACTTTCTAACATAATAGACAACGAAGGAGGAACACCATAAGGTTTAAACCCTAATTAAAATCCTTGAGATTATTGTGTGACTCAGTAAGGGAAGGAGAGCCAATGGATTTCCAACAGGTAACAGACATGATGCAAATCAAGTCTCCTTCGTTAATAACGGTTCGACAAATATTCTTATTTTCCACAACAACTTGTATTTGAAACGCTAATTGAGGAGGAAGCCTTGGAATATGATATTCCTAGTCAAATATTATCAAGTTTGTATCGGTAGGATCAATTCCACAAATATCCTTTAACAATGCCTTCCGTTGTTTCAGACAACTTCAAAGGCCTTTGAGAGACGACATCGCAGAGGGTTCCTCCGCAAGGTCTTCTACAATACAGTAGTTTTGGGCAACACGTGCATGAGGATTAAATGATGACTTTAGAAAAATTCCCTTGGGAGGAGGATGAAGAAATGTATCTAGGCTCGGTCATTTGAGATGAAGAGGATCATTTGGAGGTGAAGTTGGTGGAAAAGGTTGAACCAACGGAGGTGGTGAATCATCAACTTTCTCTTTCGAAGGAGAATAATCTTTGGCTCAAGTAGCGACTGCAAATTCGTTCTTATTGGAGTCACCAATACACATAAGTACATAAGATGTGGTAGAGGTAGAAGGTTGGTCATGAATGACCAATTGAGCCTGCTGCTGAGAAGGAAACAGTTGTGACAAAATGACAGGTGTAGGAGTTGTCCTGGTCCCTTGCAGGAACTTAGTAACCTCAGCACGTCATAGACAATTTTTTGTATAATGATCCTCACCATAGATAAGGAAAGGATAACGAGGTTTTCACTTGTCTTTGTCATCAACAGGATGGGTCTTGGTTTTCTCATATTGTTGATTATTATTTTTGTCCTCTTTATTCTTACCCCTCCCTTTATTTTTATTTTGATTTTTACTGGTAGGTGTATATTGAACCGAATTAACTTCATATATTTTACCAAGAGAAGGATTTAGAGGAGGAGTATTTTGTACATTAGGAGTAGTAGACTCGGGATTAGAATGAATGGCTTATTTAGATGGAGTCTTAGCATGAAAAGTTCCAATCATGCCATCAACAACATGAGAAGATACTAGAGGTGTTGGGGTTGGATGAGGAGCATCAGGGATCAAGTCATATAGTGTGCCCTTTTGTGAATAAATGATATCAAAATATTGAGCACGACTAATCGCCTGATCTTCAGTGATGAAACCACCCATGGAAACATCATGGGATATAGGACCAATGAGTGAATTGGTAAACCACTCGACCAAAAGTTGATCAGGAAGGAGAAAATTGATTAAGCGTCTTCTCCTCCTCCACTCATGAATATGATCGAAAATGTGAGTAAAAGAGGATTGTTTAAATGAACTCAAAATTTCGGTTCCTGTCTCATATCGTATTGGAAATTGGTAATGTGTTAAGAAAACCATAGCTAAGGTATTGAAGTCATTGAATAATCCTCGTGGTAATTGAATATACCATTTGGATTCCGAAATCGTAAAAGTTCGTTGGAAAAGAGGTAATCTTATAGAGCCATCAATCAAGGAGTTGGATGAACAACAAAGATGGAAAGTCATGACGTGATTATTTGGGTCTTCTCTTGATAGACCGTCAAACTTAGGAATGTCCAATGGAAATTTGGCAGGTATAACTGGCCAATAAGGAGATTGCAAAATGGGATCATTCAAAATCCTAGATAAATCTGGTAAAGCCAAAGTAGCAAGAAATGACAACTGTTTGTTCACTTGAGGAAACTGGTAGTTTTGAGGAGGTAGTTCCATAGGTATACCAGTAGGACCATAAGAAGTATGTAGATAGTTAGAGAGTCCTGGAAAATTCAGTGGTGGAGGATTTTGAGTCTAATAACCAACATGAATTGGTTTATTAGGTGAGCTCCCTTGGAAAGGAGAGTCAGACTGAAAACCTTGACCCCAGGTAGGATTCATAGAACCTAGATATGGTTGCTCGAGATTAGGGGGTACAAAAGAATTAACTTGAGGAGGTTTCTCCCCAGGTAGTTGTTGATTTCCTTAGAAAGAAAAATTCCAAGGTTGAGACTGTAATCCAGGGATATACTTCCCATACATTGGGTTATGACCCCCAACTTAAGGTTGTCCTCCAACAAGAATTTGAAAACTGGAAGTGATAGAATGACTTATTCCTCCAATTTGATTGGAGCTACTTGGGATAGGATGATGATATCCTCCAGGCAAAGGTGGAGGAGGAATTCTAGGCCCCCTAGAGAGAACCTGGGTAGGTGTAGGAACAAAACTACCAACAACATTGTACTTAGAAGGAACAAAAATATTGTACCCTTTGGATGGATTCTGGGCAGGATTAGCAATGGAAGTATTCAAAGCATTATACCCATGAGGAAGTGATGGATTTAATATAAGCAAAAGTGGTGTTCCAATAAGAGCTTGAGTGGTTATTGCACTTCCAACAGAAAAATGCATAGCTTGTGGGACCATGGTAGAGTTAGTGAGCTGGTGAGGAAGAATTGTCTAAGAACCAACCAACAATTGGTCTGAAACTATGACAACATTACTGTTTGCACCAGTAAAATGATCTAAAGGTACTGTATAAGTATTGGAATTCACAGGCGTATGTGATGCCATAGGTTGATTAGGACTGATTCCTAGTTTTTCAAAAATATCATGTCCTGAAGAGGTCCTCCAAAGAGAACAGACAGAGACAGAGATAGGGTTAAAAATTCCAGAAGTATGAACCAGATTTCAAAACAACTCACTATGAAAAAGAATATCGTCTACACCAGACTCTACGTGAGGTCTAGTAGGTATTCTAGTATAATATTCAACAACAATGTCTACCAATGAATTTATCCAGAGAAAAAGTGGATCTCGTACAACACTCAATATTACGAGAAGTATTGATTCCTCTAATGGAGTAGAACTTCCAATCTCAAAGGATACGTCGTTATTGACTGCTCCTTTAGGAGAACCCTCTGGTGAGTTAGGAATCAAAGGAGTGTATTCTTCTGAATATTCTGGAGGTAACCCTTGCATCCTACATGAATGGCGAGGGTCAATGTTGGACGCACCAAAGAAAGAATGAAACAAATATATGGACAAATAGAGAAACAAACAACACTCACTAATAGAATCTAGATATCAAACGTGGAAACAAACCTTCTTATTTCGAAGTCACTAGTTGGTGATGAAATCCAACATTGTGAAATCAAGACAAGAAGGGGTTGGGATAAAGCAGGTGGAAAAGTTATGTTGACGACTTGCTTGACAGACTTACACCCTGGTAAAATCTCCCACACATAATCATGGGTATACCCTCCAAGGAGCCCGAGTGAGTTTGGCCAACATCAATTCCAGGTACCATGAAGAATCTAAATAGATAGGCCACTAAGGCTACCAATTACGACAATGATGCCTAGGGAAACAGTCAACTGTCTGATCCACGCACAAAGTCATGGTATCTAAGCTCGAAATCAGTTTGATAAGGTCCCTTTAGGATTTTATTCTCAAGTGACCCCCAATAATACACGCAATCTCTACACTAAGATCAACAAAGCAGGGTGAGTAACTATGTCAGACCTAATCTGACGTTGTGATTGACCCTTGCGTTAGAAGGGTTTCCCAAGACAAAATGTAGCAAGCAAATTTGAAATATTCCTATCACAAGATACTATTGTGTGTTTTGATGCTTTGGAGAGTGTTCCTTACAACCCATTCCAAAGCGCTATCCTAGATAATGTTGGTGTAGAAAAGTTCTAGAAGATAAAAGTCGCTAATAGATTTTAAAATTACGCTGTATTTTAAAGGCTGTTTCTTACTCAAAAGGGAAACATAAATGAAACTGATAATGTATTTGACCTTGAACCAATAAAATGAAAGAAGAGATTATATGAAATTGTTTAATTATATGAACTCTAATTACAATAGGGAGAAGGTTTCTCGTTTCAGAATACAAAAGATACGAAACACAATTTCTCAATTTTGGATGAAAAAGATCCCAAAAATAAAAAACTATGAAATTTTCCAATTTTTCTCTTTTTACAAAGATTTGAATGCAACAGCTTTCTTGCAAAGAATACTAAAAAGAAGAATAACTTCAGTTCTTTCTTTATCAAATCAGATCATAGATATAATGAAGAAAATAAAGCACGGTCCAAGAAAACTAGCACATTCTCAACACTATTCCCAAATGAAACTCACAATGTAAACAAAAATGAAATGATAAGAAAACCTTTTGTCAAATGAAAAAAAAAACATGTCTATTAATCAATTAACAATCCATAAAGTAAAAACAATTAAAAACTCAAAATCAATCAAGGACCCCTTATCAAACAAGCACTCAGGACCAAAACCTTGATATTATACCCTTGTGGCAAGAAATCAAAAGAAAAATTTGCAAAGATTGTAAAGAAGACTTTCAATTTCCGAAAATCAATCAAATGTAGGCTTAAAAGTTGTAAATCAATCATTCACTAGTGTCAAAAGTTCATCCCAGGTAGTAAAGACAAAAATGGGTAGAGAAAAAAAAATGGCTATCACCCAACAATTCCTACAGGAATCATCGGAGGTTGAAGAGGAGTACAGTGCGATGATCTAGGATCGTCGTAGGCTATCAATAAGGTATAGTGTGACATCGTCGCACTGGTCTACACTAGTAGAGTGTGACGACAGAGGATCATCGCATGATGAGAATAAGACACAGTGCGAATATCATTGAAAATAAAAAAAAAGGGAAGAAAGACAAAATTTCCCAATGAACCTTCAAACCTAGGGAGTTGAGATGTATCACCCACAGTCTCAGAGAATGAGATTAACCAAAAGAAGCAGGATAAAAGAAAATAAGAGGCAAAAAACCAAAAAAGGTCGTATCCCCAGTATGGTCGCCAATTTTTTTATCGGATTGATCGGTAAATGCGGACATAAAATGATCTCCCTAACTTCCACAAGAAGCTAAAACAAAACAATACAAAATACAAACTTCACCTTATATTTCATTGTCATATAAACTAGTTTAGAGAGGTACAGGTGACATACCTTTTAAACGATGCTTGATCCTCGCTAGTGTTTTCCTTGCAGCTCCTTCTTTGAGTTTCCGGGATGGTGAACCTGTTTTAAGAAGCACAAACCAACAAAGAGAGAGAGAAAAAAGATATGTATATATTCCAAATAATTCTATGTATAGGATCAAGGAGTTATACAATAAAAGTTAAGACACCTTTATAGGGAAGAAATGTATTGCTGCATTATATTAAATGGAAAGTGGAGAATAAAAACCATGCCTTGATGTTGCAAGGTCCATTTCAATGTCTCTTTGCTCCAACACACACACCTTTGCTCCAATGCCTTTGATGAAGAAGATCCACAATCTTACTTAGAGAACTAAAGCAAAGCTCTCAAGTATAATTTGTAGTAGAAATCTTCATGCATATGCAAGCCCTTGCAAACCTTTGCATTTTCCATAAGAGATCCATCTTTATATAGGGTGAAAGAGACATGGATGAGGGGATTAGGATGATCCCACTAAATTAGAGAAGTGAGTAAGATCCAAACCGATCGGAGGCCATCTCATCTTCTAGAAGATTCCCTTCTAGAACATTCATGAATTTTGACTTTTCCTTTTCTTAATCATTGTCGCACCCTATGCACAGGAAGCCTGTGACAACGTCACAGTCCAGTTTTAGTGCAGAGTGCGATGATTAGGCATCATCACACCCCATGCATAAAATAGGGTGCGATGACCTTCCTTGTTACAATTTTTTAAAGAGGAAAAGAAAACCACTTTGTTGGACAACTGAGAGGGGGTGGGGTTAATCAGTTGTTACCATGCTTAAACAATTATGCTTCTTTTAAAATATTTACAAGGCACTCAATGATGATCACAATAATGCAGGGAAATAAACAATGGCACATTTAGCATTAGTCACATATATGAGAAACACAGAGAAATATATTTCCCAAGGAAACCCATATAGGGTAAAAACCTCTTCTTCTTTATATGATAAGTATTATTTACATTCTTTACATTATCATACATATGAGAACCAACTCATTGTGAGACGACAACCTCTGTTTTGCAAGATGAAACTTGTCGAGAGCACCAACTCTCTGTTTTTCTCTAGCACCCACTAGAAGGAAGCACCAACTCCCTGGTTTCTCTAGCACCAACTAGAAGGAAGCACCAACTCCCTGTGTTCAAGCACCCACTTGAACCTCTGAGGACACCAGTCCTCCCTAGCACCTCCCAACCACCCTGGATAATGAATATGAAATATTGAAACCTATTACAGTGATATAGTGTTCAATAACAGCTTACCAGTCTCATCACCGTTCTGCAAGATTTTGCTACTCAGACTTCCTCACTGTCTTCCAACATGCATCCGCTGCCCATTCTGTTCTTCTTCTTTTTATGCTCTGTGCTCCATGTCAATTCGCTGCACAGTTCTTCTTCCATTCTTTTCAGCTACTACACTCTGATCCTTCTTCATGCATGAATCACCTTCAATAACAACATCCACAACAACTCCAACAACAACAACAATCGCATCTCTTCTCTGTGCTGTGTATTTATAGCTTTTGTGCACCTTGTGCATGCAATGCATGCAATACCTCTACATACTCACACCGCACCGATATCCTCCACAACTTGAGTTCTCTGTCTGATCATCATCATGACTCTTCAGCTTCTCTGGCTGTTTTTCCACTCGTTCAACATCACTGTATGTTATGCTGAGATTCCTCAGCCTCTCTAGCAGTTGAGACTCTTCGTCTTCTCTGTGACAGTTGAGCTCACCTTCTTTGTTCCAGTTACAGGCTTCAATGCTCATCTAGTTTTCAATCGCCTCCATGAGCATCTTCTGTTGGATTACTGAGAGGGGGGTGAATCAGTAATAACGTAATT
The DNA here is from genome assembly GCA_000966675.3 of Picea glauca. Classification (NCBI taxonomy): domain Eukaryota; kingdom Viridiplantae; phylum Streptophyta; class Pinopsida; order Pinales; family Pinaceae; genus Picea; species Picea glauca. The sequence goes on along the minus strand of JZKD02S1678303.1, from coordinate 298,572 downwards.
ATAATCCTTTTTCTTCAAATGTTATATCAATGTAGAATTATTATCCAAAAATGAGCAGTAATAAATAAAC
>JZKD02S1678303.1:261620-284074 GCA_000966675.3 Picea glauca | reverse complement strand
TGCTTCTTTTAAAATCTTTACAAGGCACTCAATGATGATCACAATAATGCAGGGAAATAAACAATGGCACATTCAGCATCAGTCACATATATGAGAAACACAGAGACATATATTTTCCAAGGAAACCCATACAGGGTGAAAACCTCTTCTTCTTTATATGATAAGTATTATTTACATTCTTTACATTATCATACATATGAGCACCAACTCATTGTAAGGATACAACCTCTGTTTTGCAAGCTGCAACTTGGTAATATCACCCACTAGAAGGAAGCACCAACTCCTTGGTTTCTCTAGAAAAAACTAGAAGGAAGCACCAACTCCCTGTGTTCAAGCACCCACTTGAACCTCTGAGGACACTAGTCCTCCCTAGCACCTCCCAACCACCCTGGATTATGAATATGAAATACTGAAACCTATTACAGTGATATAGTGTTCAATACTAGCTTACCAGTCTCATCACTGTTCTGCAAGATTTTTCTACTCAGACTTCCTCATTGTCTTCCAACATGCATCCGCTGCCCATTCTATTATTCTTCTTTTTATGCTCTGTGCTCCATGTCCATTCCCTACACAATTCTTCTTCAGTTCTTTTCAGCTGCTGCACTCTAATCCTTCTTCATGCATGAATCACCTTCAACAACAACATCCACAACAACTCCAGCAACAAAAACAACCTCATCTCTTCTCTGTTGTGTGTATTTATAGCTTTTGTGCACCTTGTGCATGCAATGCGTGCAATACCTCTGCATACTCACACCGTGCTGATATCCTCCACAACTCGAGTGCTCTGTCTGATCATCATCGTGACTCTTCAACTTCTCTGGCCGTTTTTCCACTCGTTCAGCATCACTGTATGTTATGCTGAGATTCCTCAACCTCTATGGCAGTTGAGATTCTTCGTCTTCTCTATGACAGTCGAGCTCACCTTCTTTGTTCCAGTTACAGGCTTCAATGATCATCTAGTTGTCAATCACCTCCACGAGCATCTTCATCCCTCTTGAAGATTCTCAAAGACTCTTCATATCCTTTTTCAATCACCCCAAAGTGTCTTCGAGTCCTCTGGTAGAAACCATCAGTGGTTTATGGAAGTTACTCTGTGACGTGCAATAGTAGCCCTCCGATCTCCTTCAGTTTCATCTGCACCGTTGGATTAGCTCAGAAGGATATTGTCATGATTTATGCGTTTCACACTTTCACAATTCAGAGATTCTGCGATGAGGCATCTTGACTCTTCATGTCACGAGCTCTGAAAAGGAGCTTGGATACTCTAGCTCCCTCCTCTACATGACCACAGGCAGTGACCACCAGTTACAACGACATTTCACCTTTTCAGTATTTCAACATTCGTACAAGATGCAATCCCCAAAATTTCGAGGCGGAGCTTATCTGCACTAGGTTCTTCCTCCACGTGACCACAGGAGGTGACCACTATCTACGCTAAAAGGCGTTGCAAACTCATGATCTTCATCGACCTTGATAGACGATCCACGATCTCGATGAATCAACAGTCCAGATATTTTTGCGATCTCGCATCTCACTATTCCTTAGATGGAGGCTCTCATCACTCCAAGTCGCGATAGGAAAAACTCCGAGATGGAGCTTAGATCAATGGTCCACATTCTAGGTGATATGATGGTCCTGATCTTTTTTCAATCTCGCATCTCGCTGTTCCTTAGATGGAGGCTCTAGTCACTCCAAGTTGCGATAGGTGAAACTCTGAGATAGAGCTCAGATCAACGGTCCATGTTCTTGGTGATCCGATGGTACTGGTATTTTCGTGAATTCACATCTCACGGTTCCTTAAGTGGAGGTTTTGTCACTCCAAGTCGTGATAGGTGAAGCTCCGATATGGAGCTTAGATCAACAGTCCAGAACCCTTGGTGATCTGATGGTCCAGATCTTATCATGATTACGCATCTCACGATTCCTTAGATGGAGGTTCTTGTCACTCCTAGTTGCGATAGGCCAAGCTCCGAGATGGAGCTTAGATCAACGTTCTAGAACCCTTGGTGATATGACGGTCCAGATCTTATCGTGAGTTCGCATCTTGTGATTCCTGTGATGGAGGTTCTTGTCACTCCAAGTCGCGATAGGTGAGGCTCCGAGATGGAGCTTAGATCAACAGTCCAGAACCCTTAGTGATTTGACGGTCCAGATCTTATTGTGAGTTCGCATCTCACTATTCCTGTGATGGAGGTTCTCGTCACTCTAAGTCACGATAGGCGAAGCTCCGAGATGGAGCTTTGTGGTGCTTTGATCTTTCACCATGCGTCCTCTTGATCAATGGTCCATGACTGTCCCTGATGGACAGTCAGGATTCCTTCATAGCTTTGGAGAGTTGGATGACTCTTGGAATTATTCGCCTTGTAGATTCACCATATCTAACTACTATTGAGCCTTCGTAGATACCCTAGATCCTACGGCCCAGATATTCTCGTGATTTCACCACTTCGCGATTTCGCCGCTTCGTGATTTTGTCCACCTTCGCGATTTCTCCACTTCGCCGTGTAATGAGCGTGCAGGTCCTTCTTGATCCAACGATGGATTGTACCCCGCGCTTAGATCGAATGCCTGAGATCTATTCTCGTCTACTATGTGCTACTCCTCTCTGAATTCATATCTGACGGTCGTCGGGGATTCTGAATAAGATCCAACATTCACTGTTGCTCCTCCTCTTCCATTATCACTATTCTTGCCATCACTGTTCTTGCCATCAATGACAAGCTTACTCTCAGCTATAAACCTTCCAACACACTTTTCTCATGGACAAAGTCTTTTTTAATATTTTTAGGGAACATGAAAATGAGTTAAGCACACGTTGTCAGTTGATCACTCGGCTTTACTTTCAAAAGAACATGATCCCCCACTTTAAATTCTCTTGATGTCCTATTCTTATCTACATAAAAATTTTGTCTATCCTAAGCGGCCTTTAAATTCTGCTTAATCTTAACCATTTGGTCTTCCATTTCCTTGAGCAACTCTGGCCCAAATACCACTTTGTCTGCTAGGTTTTCCCAACTCACTAGAGTATTCCTCAACCTCTCTGGCAGTTGAGACTCTTCGTCTTCTCTATGACAGTCGAGCTTACCTTCTTTGTTCCAGTTACAGGCTTCAATGCTCATCTAGTTGTCAATCACCTCCACGAGCATCTTCATCCCTCTTGAAGATTCCCAAAGAATCTTCATCTCCTTTGTCAATCACCCCAAAGTGTCTTCGAGTCCTCTGGTAGAAACCATCAGTGGTTTTTGACAGTTACTCTGTGACATGCAACAATAGCCCTCCGATCTCCTTCAGTTTCATTTGCACCGTTGGATTAGCTCAGAAGGATATTGTCATGATTTATGCGTTTCGCACTTTCACAATTCAGAGATTCTGCGATGAGGCATATTGACTCTTCATGTTGCGAGATCCGAAAAGGAGCTTGGCTACTCTAGCTCCCTCCTCTACATGACCACAGGCAGTGATCACCGGTTACAATGACATTTCACCTTTTCAGTATTTCGACATTCGTACTAGACGCGATCCCCAAAATTTTGAGGCGGAGCTTATCTGCACTAGGTTCTTCCTCCACGTGACCACAGGCGGTGACCACTGTCTACGCTAAAATGCGTTGCAAACTCATGATATTCATTGACCTTGATCGAAGGTCCATGATCTCGATGAATCAACGGTCCAGATATTTTCTTGATCTCGCATCTCGATATTCCTTAGATGGAGGCTCTCATCACTCCAAGTCGTGATAGGAAAAACTCCGAGATGGAGGTTAGATCGACGGTCCACATTCTAGGTGATCTGACGGTCCTAATATTTTTGTGATCTCGCATCTCGCTATTCCTTAGATGGAGGCTCTCGTCACTCCAAGTTGCGATAGGGGAAACTCCGAGATAGAGCTCAGATCAACGGTCCATGTTCTTGGTGATCCGATGGTCCTGGTATTTTCGTGAATTCACATCTCACAGTTCCTTAGATGGAGGTTCTTGTCACTCCAAGTCGTGATAGGAAAAGCTCCGAGATGGAGCTTAGATCAACGGTCCAGAACCCTTGGTGATCTGATGGTCCAGATCTTATCATGAGTTCGCATCTCACGATTCCTTAGATGGAGGTTCTTTTCACTCCAAGTTGCGATAGGCGAAGCTCCGAGATGGATCTTAGATCAATGGTCTAGAACCCTTGGTGATTTGACGGTCCAGATCTTATCGTGAGTTCACATCTCGCGATTCCTGTGATGGAGGTTCTCGTCACTCGAAGTTGTGATAGGTGAGGCTCCGAGATGGAGCTTAGATCAACAGTCCAGAACCCTTGGTGATATGATGGTCCAAATCTTATCGTGAGTTTGCATCTCACGATTCCTGTGATGGAGGTTCTCGTCACTCCAAGTCACGATAGGTGAAGCTCCGAGATGGAGCTTTGTGGTGCTCTGATCTTTCGCCACGCATCCTCTTGATCAATGGTCCACGACTGTCCCTGATGGACAGTCAGGATTCCTTCACAACTTTGGAGAGTTGGATGACTCTTGGACTTATTCGCCTTGCAGATTCACCATATCCAACTTCTATTGAGCCTTCGTAGATACCCTAGATCCTATGGCCCAGATCTTCTCGCGATTTCACCACTTCGCGATTTCGTCGCTTGGCGATTTTGTCCACCTTCATGATTTCACCACTTTGCCGTGTAATGAACATGCATGTCCTTCCTGATCCAACGATGGATTGTACCCTGCGCTTAGATCGAACGCCTGAGATCTATTCTCGTCTACTGCATGCTACTCCTCTTTGAATTCATATCTGACGGTCATAGGGGATTCTGAATAAGATCCAACGTTCACTGTTGCTCCTCCTCTTCCATTATCACTATTCTTTCCATCGTTGTTCTTGCCATCAATGCCAAGCTTACTCTCAGCTATAAACCTTCCAACACACTTTTCTCATGGACAAAGTCTTTTTTAATATTTTTAGGGAACATGAAAATGAGTTAAGCACACGTTGTCAGTTGATCACTGGGGTGACCAAAATAATGTGTAAATCTGGCTGCCAGTTTTTTACAACTACCCAAATTCAAATATCTCTTCTTGGGATTTACTTTCAAAAGAACATGATCCCCCACTTTAAATTCTCTTGATGTCCTATTCTTATCTGCATAAACATTTTATCTATCCTGAGCGGCCTTTAAATTATGCTTAATCTTAACCATTTGGTCTTCCATTTCCTTGAGCAACTCTGGCCGAAATACCACTTTGTCTGCTAGGTTTTCCCAACTCACTGGAGTATTGAATTTTTTACCATACAAAGCTTCAAATGGGCTCATTTTCAATGAATCTTGATAACCATAATTATAGGAAAACTCAACCAAGTACAAGTAATCTTCCCACTTAGATGGCTTATCCATCACATACATTCTCAATATGTCATCAATTACTCTGTTGACTCTTTCTGCCTACCCATCTGACTGTGGATGGTAAGTTGTGCTAAAATTCATATTTGCACCAAATCCTTTAAATAATCCCTTCCAGAAATTTGAAGTAAACTTTGTGTCTTTGCCTGAGAAAATTGTCCTAGGTATCCCATGCAACCTAGCAATCTCCCTCATGTAAATTTCTATAATAGTAGTTGTTGTATGAGTTGTTTTCACAAGAACAAAATGAGAAACCTTTGTCAATTTATCAACCAATACCATGATTGAATCATGTTGTGTTGTGAAATTTAGTTATAAATTCAATGGTTATTACTTCCCATTTCTTCTCTGGAATTGGTAATGGTTGTAGCAAACTCCCTGGGTGCCTATGCTCAGACTTCACTTTATGACATTCCATACATCTGGTGATGTAATCAATAATATCATTTTTCATTCTCGACCAAAAGAAATAGCTTCTTACTGCTGTAATTGTTTTTTGGTAGCCGATATGTCCAACATATGGAAAATTGTGCATTTCTTTTAGTACCAGATTCCTAAGTTCTCCAAAACTAGGAACATAAATTCTATTTTTATGCGTAAGTAATCCATCTTCCTTCATCTCATACTCTTTCATTTTCTATTGTATATCCTCTTGCTGCAATCTTTCCTTTACCTGTAGGTAATGCTGATTTGTAACAACATCTAAAATTATGCTCTTCAAGTTTGACTGATGCATACTAACAACTGTAGCATGCATGAGATGTATTATTCTACTAAGTGTGTTGAAAAATTTATTTTATTTTTCTTTGATATGTTTGATATCAAAGTTGTATTCACTTAAAAATTCCAACCATATTGTTTGCATGGCATTCAAAGTTGGTTGTTCAAAAAGATACTTCATACCATTGTGGTCTATTCTCAATTCAAATCTCTTCCCCATGAGATGATGCCTCTACATATTCAATGCATGAACAATGGAAGAAAGCTCCAAGTCATGCGTGGCATAGTTCCTCTCATATTCCTTAATATTTTTGGACTCATAAACAATGACATGTCCATTTTAAGTGATGACTCCACCAAGCCCTTCCTTACATGTATCTATGCATACCAGAAAAAATTCATTTCGGTCAACAATATTTAACACAAGTGCACTACTAAGTAATTCCTTCAATATATTAAAATTCTCTTCACATTCAGATGCCCATTCAAATTTAATTCCCTTCTTTTGCAAAGAAGTGATGGAATGAGCAATCTTATAGAACCCTACTATGAATCTTTTGTAGTAACCAACTGACCCCATAAAAGATCTGACTTCTAAAACATTATTGGGTGTTGGCCATCCTCTAATGGATTCAATATTCTTTGGATCCACTGCTATGCCTTGTTTTTAAATAATGTGTCCCAAGTAATGGATCTGTTCTTGGTAAAAACAACACTTACTCATATTGGAATACAACTAATGTTCTCTTACCACTTGCAATACTAGTATTAGGTGATGTTCATGCTCCTATTCAGAATTGAAATAGATAAGTATGTCATCCAGGAATACTATGACAAACTTATCCAAATAATTTCTGAATATGCCATTCATTAAGAACATAAAGAAAGTTGTTGCATTGGTCACTCCAAATGGCACCACTACAAATTCATAATGCCCATACTTGGTTTTAAAGGCTATCTTATGGATGTCTTCTTCCTTGATTCTTACCTGATAGTATCCTGACCTCAAGTTTATCTTTGAAAATATCTTTGCTCCTCTTAGTTGATCAAAGAGATCATCAATTATGGGTAGAGGATACTTGTTCTTCACAATGGACTTATTCATCTGTCGAAAGTCAATACATAGCCTCAAGGTCCCATCTTTCTTTTTGACAAAGAGTATTGGTGTTCCCCAATGTGAAAAAATTGGGTGTATGTACCTTTATTCAACAATTCCTCCATCTTCATTTTTAATTCCTTTAAGTTTTGTGTACTCATTCGGTAAGGTGTTTTTGACACTAGGGAAACTCCTGACACTAAATCAATAGAGATATTTATTTCCCTTTTTGGTGGAAACCATGGTATTTATTGGAATACATATTTAAATTATTGTAGTACTAAGAAATATTCAAGGCTAGGCCCTTTTGTATTTTTTGGATCCTCAACATGGGCTACATACAATTAACATTCTTTTCTGAAACATCTCTTCAACTGTAAAGCCAAAATATTTCTTATATATATGGGTCTTGCAACTCCCTTCACACTGCTCTATTTTCCATCTCCATCAAGACATGTAAATGTCTTTCTATGAAAATCTAGGACAACATGATGCTTGTCCAACCAATCCATTCCAATTAGAATATCATAAGACCCCAATGGTATGATATTTATATCAACACTAGTATTCACACCATTAAGGCTTATGGAACAACCTATGACCATATCATGGATTCTCCTTTTGGTCCCAATGGATAGCTATACCAAACTTGATTTATCAAGCTTACTTTTCTCCAAATGTAATCTATCCACTATTTTAGTATCAATGTAACAATGACTTGCTCCTGAATCAATTAAAATAGAAACATGCTGATTTATGATCTTACCTTCCACCTCAATCATATTGGATTGGTATTCTTCTTGGATTCATCCTTGGCATAATGATCTTGATGATTTTTATTAGGCTCATTTATATTGAAAGGAGGTTTGAATCCCTTCTTCCTCTGATCAGACTTCTCCCTCTTCTTATCCTTCCAAGACTTTTGCATGGATTCTCTGCCCTAGCCTTGTTTATACAACTATTTATCCTTTCTGATGGTCTTAGTCAAGGTCTTGGGATCATCATACCGAATATTTTCTCTATAAAATGATGGAAGTCCACTCAAAAACCTCTGTATTTTCACCTTCTCATAATTTATGAACCCACCATACTTTAACAAACCCAATAAATTATTCTCATATTCTTCCATAGTCATGCTTCCTAGCCTGAGTTCAAAGAACTCTTGCATTTTTTTGTCATAGAAATGTGATGAGAGGTACTCCTTCTGGAAATAATTTTTGAATTGCTTCCAAATGATATTTTTCGCATTAATATGTTCAACACTCTTCAATTGGTCCCACCACATTGTGACTTTCCCATGCAAATGGTAGATGAAAATTCTGGCTTCTAGGTTTGATGAATAATTGGAAATATCTCCTGAGACCAAGAAACCATGCTTCAACATCATCTTACCTTTCCCTTTCACCATCGAAGGATGGTGGACTAAGCTTCCTCAACTCTCCTTGCAAATTGTCCACTTCATACCTTCTTCTTTGGTGCCTAACAAGAGATACCTCTAGGCCTCTTATGGAATGTTCAGATGCATACAACATTCTTGTTGAGTAAGGAGGTAAGTGATGTCTATGAGCTCTACTAGCACTCCTGGAATAACCAACTCTTCCACAATCATCTCTTCTTTCATGATATCTACCTTCTTCCTCTTGCTTTGAGCCATTCTTTGTTTGTCTCTGCAACTAATTTAATCTCTGCAACACTCGGGCATTTATCTAAATTTTCTCTCTTGTTAGCCTCTCATTGTCTACCTTGTAGCTCTTCACTTCTATTTTCAGGCTTCTCACAGTTTCTACCAATGTTGTTTTCTCCTATCGACCCTTGTGTCTGTTGGATTCTGTCTCTACATTACCAACTCTCATATTATGACCTTGGGCCTCTTTATCATGGTTGGAAGATTCCTCTCGTTCTTACATTTCTTGAATACACATTTTTAACTAATATGTTTAAACCCCTTAACTCTACAAAATGTGCAAGTGACCATTTTGTCAGAGTTAAGCATATGATAATTTTTTTTTTTCCAAACAAATGATACAGGTCCTTTCAATTCATGAAGAATATATATATATATATATATATATATAACACTTTCATGTTATCCCTTGGCCGATATAGAATTCAATTCTGCATAGGCGCTTCCTTCAAACCACTTTCCCAAGTACCATGAATCGAAACCGCGGGCCAAATACTTTCTCAGTGATTTTCCTTCTTAAAAAACAAAAAAAATGACCATTATCCATTTTTCCTTCATCTCTCAATCGCATGTGACCATGGCTATGACCCCGCGCTTGGCTAAAAAGTGATTATCTAGAGCTTCATGAATTTAGGCTTCAGGGGTTTCATCCTCATCACATGACATTCCCTCCAAACGTTGAACCGGGGAGCTCCCAGAGAGGCTCTTCAGACTATCATTACTCCGGTGCTACGAAGATTTAGACTTCAGAGGTTCTTACTACATAACACCTGAAAAATTATGACCTACCAAACCTATGAACTTATGGAGTCTCATAAATAACTATGCACCAGGGGGGTGATACATGGAGAAACCACAGAGATGATACATGGTCCATTCTACTGGTGACCCATGTCAAGTTCTAATTGACCCAAAAGGTCTGTGAAAACCCTGAAACAAGATGACACGTGGAACATATAAGGTAGGTCCACGTCACCCCAAGTGACATCATCCTACCACATGATGCCACCTTTCCGGGCATTCGGGGCTTCGGAGGATTTCCTTGCATCACATTAAAATTCCTTTGAAAGTAGAAGCGATGAACCCTTGAAGGGTTCGAGGATCAATGGTCTAGGTTTTCTGCTGATATTTGAGGTCATTGGGAGCTCCGAGACTCCGAGATTTGGGGAATTTCACAACAAAACACAACATTTTCCCTTAAATGCCAAAGTGGATGATTCCCCAAACCACCACTCTTTGGAGCTTTAATACTTCGACACTCCAGAGCTTCGGGCTTTGGCACTTCTTGTAACAAAACACTGCAAATATACTGAACTGTCAAATTTCCGAATAGATCTACATCATTTTAGGTGACGTCATCATGCCGCGTGACTCCAATGCTACAAGTCTTCGGGGCTTTGGGCTTCAAAGGATTTCGTTGTTTAACACCACCCAAACCCTAACTGCTGAACACTGAATTCCCGAATACTTGCTAATCAGCAGACACGTGTCCCTGAACATGAATGGTCCAGATTTACTCTGAAGTTTGAGACTTCAAGAGATTTTTTTCTTAGCAGCTTAAGGGCTTGCTTCTCCTAGAGTGCTGTAAGATTTAAAACTCACACTAATTCGCACGCATATATGATGGTTGGGAATGATCTTCCCCACTGTTCCTCACCTCTTGATCTGTGCTTGATCCAATGGCCCATATCTATCCTTGGCCAAATCCAACGGTCAAGTACGCCTCCCAGTGATCTATGATGTAGATTCACTTCAGGACTTTAGAGATTCGGGGGTTTTACATTCTTATCATGAAGGACTTAAAATTTTACCAAAGTAATGAAGTCCAAAGGACTTGAGTGTTTAAAAAATGTGCTTCTTTCCCATATATAAGGGTTTTGAAGGATTCAGACCCTTCCCAAACAAATCCTAAGGCCATTACAGTTTCCCAAACCGCTACACCTCCTAAGCTTTCAAACACAGTTAAGGTGTTCTCTCAACGCCTTCTGGCATTATGCAACTTAAATTCTCTATGAAACTTTTTCTTCAATATCAATTTACATGGCCCATCCAGGCTTAGTGTTGGAACTATGTCTGATACCAATCTGTAACATACCCAACCACTCACAGGTCAGACACACTTACCATAATTCCCTTCTCTAGACTAATTCGAACCCTACTCAAAATTTAGATAGAAACGATGCATGAAAGGTTCACATGTATTGAAGAAGAGAGTTCGGTACTTGGATTGTTGTGGGTGTTGGGAAGCCTATGAGAGCTTGAGTACTGACTAGTTTGGGAAGCCGAGTAACACTCTAGAACCATCCTTGTGGATTCATAGCTATGGCTTGGGGGTGACATTGTTGTTGAGACTTGGAACTACAGTGTCTATGGTTGGGTGGAATGTCTTTGGTCTGCAACCAATTAGTGTCTTCTTTTATAAAATATAAGTGATCTCTGTTATGGTATTATTTACCTGTGTATGATTTATTCTATTGTACTGTATTTATTTATCGTTGAATTCAATCTTTAGAATATACATGGTTGTTGGTTATTGTTGTGCATGTCATTTAGTTCCGTTATTTTATGCATATTTATTAATTTGAAAGGTATCTATAAGAGAAATAAGTCTGAAATCGGGCTTGAAGTATTGTAGCCGGACCTCTGGGTGGATGGGTATGTTACAGATTGGTATTAGAGCCCAGTTCCAACACTAAGCTTGGATGGTCCATGTAAATTGAGATTGAAGAAAAATTTTCACAGAGAATTTAAGTTGTAGAATGCTATAAGGTGTTGAGAGCACACCTTAATTGTGTTTGAAAGCTCAGGAGGTGTAGCAGTTCAGGAAACCACAATGGCTATAAGATCTGTTTAGGAAGGGTCTTAATCCTTCACAATCGTCAGATTTGGGAAAGGAGCACAACGGTTAAACTCTCAAGTCCTTTGGACTTTGTTTCTTAGGATTTTTTTTAAGTCCTTGATGATAAGAAGGTAAAATCCTCAAAGCTCCGAAGTCCCAGAGTGAATCTATGATGTAGATCACTGGGAGGGGTACTTGACCGTTGGATTTGTCGAAGGACAGAACTGGACCGTTGTATCAAGAACATATGAGGAGGTGAGGAACAATGGGGAATATCAGATCCCATCTTTCATATCTATGCGCGAACAAGTGTGAGTTGTATATCTCACTGTAGTTTGGAGGTTTGGTACTATGGGAGAAGCAAGCCCTTAAGCTGCTAGGAAGAAAATCTCCCGGATTACCGAACTTCGAAGTAAATCTAGACCGTTCGTGATCGAGAACATGTGTCCGAAGATTATCAAGTATTCAGGAATTTGACATTCGACAATTTCTGGGTTGGGTGGTGTTCAACAATGAAATCATCTAAATCCCAAAGTCCCAATGACCTTGAGCACTAGAGTGACATGGCATGATGATGTCACCTAGATTGACGTAGATCTATTCAGATATTTGGTAGTTCGGGAGATTTGCAGTGTTTTGTTATAAGAAGTGCCAAAGCTCAAATCTCCGAAGTGCTGAAGTATTAAATCTTTGGAGAGAAAAAGTTCGATGAATCAATCACTTCAATGTTTAGGGGAAAATGTTGTGTTGTGTTGTGAAATTCCTTGAATTGTAATGTGATGTTAGGAAAACCTCCAAAGCCCTGAAGTACTAGAAAGATGGAGTGACATGGAAGAATGACATCACCTAAGGTGACATGGACCTACCTTATACGTGACACGTGTCATCTTGTTTTAGGGTTTTCATAGACCTTTTGGGTCAATTAGAACTTGACATGTGTCACCCATAGAATGGGCCACGTATCATATCTATGGTTTCGCCACATATCATCCCCCTAGTGCATAGTTATTGATGAGATTCCAAAAGTTTAGAGGTTTGACGGTTCAATATTTTTTAAGTGTGATGTAGTAAGAACCTCTGAAGTCTAAAGCTTCGGAGCATCGGAGTAATGATACTCCAAAAATCCTCTCTGGGAGCTCGTTGTTTCGATGTTCGAAGGGAATCTAGTGTGATGGGGGTGAAACCCCTGAAGCCCGAAGTCTCAAACCTTCAAATAAGTGCTTTTCATCCAAGCGCAGGGTCATAGCCATGGTCACATGCAATTGAGAGATGACGGAAAAAGGGATAATCGCTGAAGTTTTTGTTTTTGAAGAAGGAAAAATACTAAGGAAAGATTTGGCTTGCGGTTTCGAGCCGTGGTCACTTGGGAAAGTGGTTTGAAGGAAGTGCCTGTGTAGAATTGAATTCTGTATCGGACAAGGGATAAAATGTAACTGTTATATATATATATATATTCTTCAGGAGTTGAAAGGACCTGTAGCATTTTTGAAATTTTTTGTTTATCATATGCTTAATTCTAACAAAATGGTCACTTGCACAATTTGTAGAGTTAAGGGGTTTAAACATATCAGTTAAAAATTCATATTCAAGAAATGGAAGAAGGAGAAGAATCTTCCATCCATGATAAAGAGGCCTAAGGTCAGAATATCCGAGTTGGTAATGAAGAGACAACATCCAATGGACATAAGGGCTGATGAGAGAAAGAGACATAGATAAAAACTTTGAGAAGCCTGAAAATAGAAGTGCAAAGCTTCAAGGCAGACAATGAGAGGCTAATGAGAGAGAAAAGTCAAATAAATTCCCGAGTGCTGTAGAGATTAAATCAGTTGCAAAGACAAACAAAGAATCTGTCAAAGCAAGAGGAAGAAGTCAGGTATCATGAAAGAAGAGATGATCATGGAAGAGCCAGTTATTCCAGGAGTGATAAAAGAGCACATATACATCACTCACCTCCTTACTCAACAAGAAATTTTTATGCATCTAAATATTCCATAAGAAGTCCATAGATGTCTCCTGTTAGGCAACAACGAAGAAGGCATGACTTTGATAGTTTGCAAGGAGAGATGAGGAAGCTTAGGCCACCATCCTTCGATGGTGAAAGGGAAAGGGAAGATGATGTTGAAGCATGGTTTCTTGGACTCATGAGATATTTTCAATTTCACAACTATTCATCAAACCTAGAAGCCATAATTTCCACCTACCATTTACATGGGAAAGTTGCAATGTTGTGGGACAATTTGAAGCAAGTTTAACATATTAATGAGAATAATATCACTTGGAAGTAGTTCAAAAAGTATTTCCAGAAGGAGTACCTCTCAGATCATTTCTATGACAAAGAGTTCTTTGAACTCAGTTGGGAAGCATGACTATGGAAGAATATGAGAATTTCTCGGGGTTGTTAAAGTAGGGTTTATAAATTATGAGAAGGTGAAAATATAAAGGTTTTTGAGTGGAATTCCATCCTTTTATGAAGAAAATATTTGGTATGATGATCCCAAGACCTTAACTGAGACCATCAGGAAGGATAAATACCTATATGAGCAAGGCTAGGGTAGATAATCCATGCAAAAGTCTTGGAAGGATAAGAAGAAGGAGAAGTCTGATTAGAGGAAGAAGTGATTCAAACCTCCTTTCAATAGAAATGAGCCTAACAAAAATCATCAAGATTAGTATGCCAAGGATGAATCCAAGAAAGAAGATTCCTTGGAAAAAAGGGGAAGACCACCAATCCAATGTTGGGGATGCAAGGAATATCACTTGTAAAAGGATTTCCCACACAGAAAGGATAGAGTGAAGACCATGCATAACATCCAAGAGGCTACAACAGTGAAAGACAAGGGAAGAATTTATGTAGCCTTAGATGATTGAAAAACATAATACCAATCCAACATGATTTAGGTGGAAGGTAAGATCATAAATCATGCTATTGATATTTTAATTGATTCAGGAGCAATTCATTGTTACATTGATCCTAAAACAGTGGATAGATTATATTTGGAGAAAAGTAAGATTGGGAAATCAAGTTTTGTTCAACTAGCCATTGGAACCAAAAGGAGAATTCATGATATAGTTAGAGGTTGTTCCATAAGTATTAATGGTGTAAATACTAGTGTTGATATAAATATCATACCATTGGGGTCTTATGATATTCTAATTGGAATGGATTTGTTGGAAAAACATCATGCTATCCTAGATTATCATAGAAAGACATTTACATGTCTTGATGGAGATGGAGAACATAGCACTGTGAAGGGAGTCCCAAAACCCATCTCTATAAGGGAGATTTCATCCTTATAGCTGAAGAGATGTTTCAAGAAAGGATGTCAATTGTATGCAACCCATGTGGAGGAGCCAAAACATACAAAGAGGCCAAGTCTTGAAGATTTCTTGGTACTACAAGTATTTGAGGATGTATTCCAAGATATACTAGGGTTTCCACCAAAAAGGGAGATAGATTTCTCTATTGATTTAGTGTCAGGATCTGCCCCGTTGTCAAAAACACCTTTCCGAATGAGTATGCCAGGGTTAAAAGAATTACAAATGCAGTTGGAGGAATTATTGAAGAAAGGGTACATACGTCCAAGTGTTCCACCTTGGGGAGCACTAATAATCTTTGTCAAAAATAAGAATGGAACTTTGAGGTTGTGTATCAACTTTCGACAACTGAATTAGTCCACTGTGAAGAACAAGTATCCTCTACCCAAAATTGATGACGTCTTTGATCAACTAAGAGGAGAAAAGATATTTTCAAAGATAGACTTGAGGTCAGGATTCTATCAGGTAAGAATCAAGGAAGAAGACATCCATAAGATAGCCTTAAGAACCATGTATGGGCATTATGAATTTGTAGTGGTGCCATTTGGATTGACCAATGCACCAACTGTCTTTATATTCTTAATGAATGGAATATTCAGAAATTATTTGGATACGTTTTTCATAGTACTCCTGGATGACATACTTGTCTATTCCAAGTCTGAAGAGGAGCATGAACATCACGTAAGACTGGTATTGAAAGTGTTGATATAACATCAGTTGTATGCCAAACTGAGTAAGTGTTCTTCTTACCAAGAACCGATCCATTACTTGGGAAACATTATTTCAGAACAAGGCACAACAGTGGATCCAAAAAATATTGAATCCATTAGAGGATGACTAACACTCATGAATGTTTCAGAAGTCATATATTTTATGGGGTTAGTTGGTTACTACAGAAGATTCATCGTAGGGTTCTCTAATATTTCTCATCCCATAACTTATTTGCAAAAGAAGGGAATTGAATTTTAATGGACATCTGATTTTGAAGAGAATTTTAATCTATTGAAGGAATTACTTACTAGTGCGCCTGTGTTAAAGATTTCCGACCCAAATGAAAGTTTTGTGGAATGCACAGATACATGTAAGGAAGGGCTTGGTGGAGTCCTCACTCAAAATGGACATGTCATTGGTTATGAGTTCAACAATCTTAAGGAACATGAGAGGAACTATGCCCCACATGACTTGGATCTTGCTTCCATTGTTCATGCATTGAATATGCAGAGGAATTATCCCATGGGGAAGAGATTTGAATTGAGAATAGACCACAATGGTCTGACCTATATTTTTGAACAACCAACTTTGAATGCCAGGAAAACAAGATGGATGGAATTTTTAAGTGAATACGACTTTGATATCAAGCATATCAAAGGAAAATAAAATAAAGTTTCTGATGCACTTAGTAGAAGAGTGCATCTCATGCATGCTACAACTGTCAATATGCATCATTTGGAATTGAAGAGAAAATTTTTAGATGTTGTTTTTATAGATCAACATTACCTACAGGTAAAGGAAAACTTACAACAAGGAGATGTACAACAGAAAATGAAAGAGTATGAGATGAAGGAAGATGTATAACTTATGCATAAAAATATAGTTTGTGTTCTTAGTTATGGAGAACTCAAGATTTCGTATTAAGATAAATGCATAATGTTCCATATGTTGGACATCCCGATTACCAGAAAATGATTACAGCCATAAGAATCCAATTCTTTTGGCCATGAATGAAAAATGATGTTGATGATTACATCGCCATATGTATGGAATGCAAGAAAGTGAAGGTTGAGCATAGGGACCTGACGGGTTTGATACAACCATTACCAATTCCAGAGAAGAAATGGGAAGTGATAACCATTGATTTTATAACTAAATTTACCAAGACAACAAGACAAGATGATGTAATCATCGTAGTGCTTGATAAATTGACAAAGGCTTCTCATTTTGTTCCTGTGAAAAAAACTCATACAACAACTAATATTGCATAAATTTACATGAGGGAGATTTCTAGGTTGCATGGGATACCTAGGAGAATTGTCTCGGACAGAGACACAAAGTTTACCTCAAATATTTGGTACAAATCTGAACTTTAGCACAACATACCATCTGCGGTCAGATGGGAATACATACAGATTCAAACGAGTAATTGAAGACATGTTGAGAATGTATGTGATGGATAAGCCATCTAAGTGGGAAGATTACTTTCACTTGGTTGAGTTTTCCTATAATAATGGGTATCAAGCTTGATTGAAAATGAGCCCATTTGAAGCTTTGTATGGTAGGAAATGCAATACTCCAGTGAATTGGGACAACCCAACAAATAGAGTGGTATTTGGTCCAGAGTTTATTAAGGAAATGGAAGACCAGATGGTTAAGATTAAGAAGAATTTAAAGGTCGCTCAGGATAGACAAAAAATTTATGCAGATAAGAATAAGACAACAAGAGAATTTAAAGTGGGGGATCATGTGCTTTTGAAAGTAAATCCCAAGAAGATCTCCTTGAAGTTGGGTATTTGTACAAATATGGAAGCCATATTCTGTGGTCCACTTGAGATTTTGGACAAAATAGGGCCAGTTGTATACATGCTTGCATTGCCTGCTTCTATGAATGTGCATAATGTATTTCATGTCTCTTTGCTAAAGAAATATGTACATTATTGTTGGCACAGGGGTAGACCCAGGGTTCAACTCTAACAATGCATCAACAAGCCCTAACTACTGGCCCTTTCAGGAACACTTGCGAAGTAGATGCAGTCTCATCCGAAGTAGTGATAGGGGGTTGCAAGACACAGGTGTCTACAACCGGAGGAAATAAAAAGTGGACCCAAAACACTAACACATAGCAACCCAGTTAATATTTATCTCCTTTAATCCTACTGCGCGAACTATAGCTCTGATCCAATACAATAATACAATAGTAGAATAACAGAAGAAAAAGAACACAACATCAATCACACAAAACAACAATATATACATGGTCACCCTCTCCCTAGGGCTTTATCCACAGAACTGCGTTTCCTAATATATTATGTGAAAACATACAGTTCTATCTGCACACTTAGCTTGCAAATCTCTCTCTCTTTCTCTCTCTCCCCTCTCTGCACACCCAGCTGTAGGGTTGATCTTCACACCCAACTGAAGATCTTACAAAATTGACTCTCTTTCAACATAATACTTCTCTCTCTCAACAACAATAATCACTCATTACATAATCGAACCCATCCTAGGTCCTCTTGACCTTTATTTATACATTACAATGACTCTTAGACAACCTTAGGCCAAAACCTAGGTCTCAAAACCCTAAAATTCCAAAACCCTAGGTGTATAAAACCTTAGGTCAACTTGACCCATGTTTTTAGGACATTGTCAGCCTATCTTTCCTCATTTCCCGCAAGGTGCTCCAAGCACTCGCTGATGGATTTTTCCTCTTGTTGAGTTGTCAATGATCCATGTTCCTTGCTGATATGTCTTCCTTGGTCTTCTCGTTCAACAACTCACTTTCTCTTACTTCTCTCCTTCTTTGGCCACTTCGACCCAATCTCAGTTAATGTGCTTTCCACACAGTTCGCACTTCACACTTATTTCCTTAATATTTTCTTCCTTCCATAACCAAGGGCCAATAGGCCCCCAACACTCACATGTGACTCATCCCGAGGCACTTTAGGTCTAAAAATTATGTTTCACTTCGACTTTAGACTGCGTGGGGCAGCCTGTTCTTTCTGCTCTATCCCTTTCTTCCCTGTGCAGATTGTCTTTTATGTGTCTAGTACCCAGTTTCAACCGCACCTGGTACCTAGACCCTCTCCTTTTTATTTTAGTGAGAGCTACGAAGCAGCTGGTTGTCATAGTACAATTTCAACCAGATACCATTCACTAAACCTTCCTTCCACTTTCCATTCAGTGTATTCAACTACGCAACTCCTCCTTTTGTAACATAGGTGAGCTGAAATGGCCCAAGCCAATGTGTTTTGAATTTCCTTGGATGCTTCATGAACTTGTTGTCACATACCAATACCAGATCTCCTTACTTAAAGGCTTTCTTCTTGATATGTCTATCATGGTAGGCCTTTTATCGTTCCTTCTGTACTTGCTGATGAAATCATACAATAAATCTGTCTTCTTCTATTTCCACCAACTGCGCGAGACTGTCTTGAACAACGCATGCCAGTGTCATCCATATCTTTGAATGCTGCAATTCTGAGACTAGGAACCAAATATTCCATAGGGAAAATTGCTTCTAGACCATAAACCAACTTAAAAGGAGTCTACATTGTCAGCTTCTTGCAAGTAGTTCTATAGGCCCATAGCACTATTGGTACTCTTAAATCCTAATCATCCTTGTTCACACTACAAATATTCATTAGCATTGTCTCCAAGATCTTGTTGAAAGCTTCAACTGTCCGATTCCATTTTGGATGGTAAGGAGTACTCTTCTGATGATGGACTTAAAATTCTTGAGTCAAAGCTTCGATAGTCTTATTAATAAAGTGTGTACCTTGATCACTCATCAGGGTCTTTGGGCATCCAAACCTGGTTATGATATCATGAAATATAAATCGTGCATCTTTAGTTGCACTACAATTCTTCGCTTCTCTTTCTTCTTCCCATTTGGTCAAATACTCTGTCACAGTGATGATGTATCTAGCTCCTATGTGCTTTCTTGGTGGGTTGATAGGTCCCATGAAATCAATAGCCCATTTCTAAAATTCCTATAACGTCAGCTGCAGTGCTAAATGCATCTCATCTCTTGTGGAATGTTTCCCAACTCTCTGGCATACATCGTAGGCTTTATAGTATTCCTTAGCATATTTATGTAAGTAGGCCACTAGAGGCTAGGTCTAAGAACCTTCTGCATTGTTTCTTTTCCTGCATAGTGTCCTCCTACGATACCTTCATGCATTTCTACTAGAATGAATGGTCTTTCTTCCTCCATAACATCTCCTCAAGATCTCATCAGGTCCCATCTTGTATAGTTGTCCAACTATAAGTGAAAAATCTGCAGCGTGAACTACCAGTTGTTTCTTCTAAATGATTGTATATCTGCAAGGTGCCATTCCTGTTGATAGGAACTGGACTATCTCACCAAAGTGATCATCAACCCTTCTGATGGACAACAACTGTGCATCTGGTAGTGTATCCTCCAAACTGGTAGGTTCCTCTCCATGCTCCGACCTAGACAAGTGGTCAGGTCCCTTGTTCATTCTTCCTGGCTTGACCATGATCTCAAAGTCATATTCCTGGAATAACAGTAGCCATATGCATATTCTTCCCCCCAACACTGGCTTGTTGACTAGGTATTTCAATGCAGAGTGATCAATGAACATATTAAAGTGTCCTCCCAACAAGTAGTGTCGAAACTTCTGTAGTGTGTACACCATGGATAAACCTTCTCTCTCAGTGGTAGTGTAGTTTATCTCAACTGTAGATAGCTTCCTGGTAGCAAAGGATAACAGATGGTCAATATCTTCTACTCCTGGTTGTGTTAACACTTCTCCTAGTGCAATAGATGAAGCATCGAAATGCACGTGAAATTTCTTGCTCCAATCTGAGAAAACCAGAATAGGCGCAGTAACCATTTTCTATTTCAGTGTGTCAAAGATCTACTGACATTCTTCTATCCATTGAAATTGACAATATTTCTTTAATAACTTCTCCATAGGTGTTGTAATCTGTGCATAGCCCTTAATGAACTTTCTTTAGTATCCATTATATCCCATCATAGTGCGCAATTGTCTAACCGAAGTAGGGGGAGGTAGATCAACAATAATGGAAATATTGGATGGATCTACCAAAAATCCTTGCTTACACACAATATTTCCTAGCATAACTCCAAAGGGTGAAAAAAATATGCACTTTTTCAGGTTCATGGAAATCTGACATTGCTTGCACTTATCCAACAATAGTCTTAAACATTCAATATGGTTTTGCAATAAGCTAAAAACAGTCCAATCATCAAACTATGATTCCAAAAATTTATGTAAAAACTCCTTGAATGCTTCGACCACCACCCTAGAAAATATGGCTGGTGCATTCTTCAATCCAAAAGGCATCACTGTGTATTGGTAGGATCCCCATTATATTGCAAATGTGGTCTTATGACGATCTTTGTGGGCAATCCTGATCTCATGATAACTTGAAAATCCATTGTGAAGGAGTAAAATTCCTTCCCTCCCACATTATATAACACTCCGTTGGTGAAAGGTGTAGGGAATGGGTCATGAAAACATGCATCATTCAACTTCCTGAGATCTACACAGATCCTGATCTCTCCTATCTTCTTATCTTGTACTACCATAGGGCTAATCCAGTCTGACTCTTCAACAGGTTCTATGATTCCTGCTTCCAACATCTTGTCTAATTCAATCTTCACTTTATGCTTATATTTGGGATTCAATCTGTAGGGTCTCTGCTTAACTGGCCTGGCATTTGGCTTCAAGGGGATCTTCATCTCTCGCATGGGACATTTAATGCCCTTCATATCAATGAACTTGGTTGGGAACAAGTCCTGATATTCATGGAGTAGTTTTGTGATCTTATCAATGGTGGAATCATCCTAGTAATATCCAACATTAGCAAGCTTAGGTGATTTCTCTATTCCAATATTAACTTTCTTGATTTTGATTGTATGTCCAATGAAAGGTAGTTCGACTCCCGATCCTTCTACATCTCTCCATCCTTCTGTTTCTGTTATGTTCACATTCCTAGGATCATTATCTTCATCAACATTGATATTGTAACATCCTTGCAATTTCTGAAGAGGTGCATTCCATTCATCCTCTTCTTGCTCAATATTTAGGTTAGGTGCCTCCTCAAAGAATTTCTATCTTACAACTTGTAGAGCTTGATCTACTAAAGGGTATTGGATTTCAAATAAACATGTAGCTACAAATTTCTAAGTCATACTATACCAATCTAAAGTGGTGAGGCACAGTTCTTCTTGAAGATACCAATTGATAGGCGTTGTGTCCAAAGTGTTGATGAACTTATGCACCCACTCTTCTTGAGGAATGCTGCTCCAGGCCTCCTCACAGCCTCATACATGGTCCTTCAGACAAATTTGACTTGTGTGTCGAACTTCACATCCTTCTACTTGTTCTGAAAAGGGCATTGCCATCAAAGTGTGACATTGCATCTAGTCCGCGATGTTCTTTTTATGTGTCACCCACCATCTTGTTGGTGTTTTCTTTAAATCCTCATCCAGTGGAAACAATATCTGTTGTACTGGCATAATTTCTTCAAAATCTGATAAGAATGTTTCTAAATGATTTAAACCATCAAATTGTTGGATTACCGAGAGAGGGGGTGAATTAGTAATAACATAATTATAATCCTTTTTCTTCAAATGTTATATCAATGTAGAATTATTATCCAATAATGAGCAGTAATAAATAAACAATCACACACATACACAG
>JZKD02S1678303.1:237097-247154 GCA_000966675.3 Picea glauca | reverse complement strand
GAGTCATATTTACATCAAACACTATTGGGTCCATTACCCAAACCTTTGTGCTACAGGTCTTTCTTCAAGGGTTGACATCAATGACAACCAACCTTAATCAACACAAATGTAGGCAGATTGCTTACTTCTATGCCAATCCAACGAACTTCCCTAGTCAATCTAGCACACCTCCGAGAAAAAAATTCATACATTTTGTTCTTCCAATTCTCTAGTGTTTCTTTTGAGTCCGATGAGCATGCACTGTCACTTCTCTAGCTTAAATTTCCATGTGCTGTAGGGTTAATGTAATCCTACTGTCTCACTGTCAATTTGTATATTTCTCTAGCTCATATGCGCGGTCTTCTTCTCTGATGGGTTCTATGTATCTTCGACCTTCATCAGGATCCATAGGTGAAATGACCCTAAGGCCATCACCTTCAAATTCCATTCTTCTATTATTTAAGTCAAAAATAGTGGAATTGTTGAAAGCCTAATCAATTCCTAACAACACAGGATAAGGACAACTATCATCAACTATATCAATCACCTCGAAGTCCAAAAATGTCCTTACCCCATCGATGTCCACAGGGACATGCTCCAGTATCCCAAAGGGGCTTACTGTCTGCTGATTAGCAATCCTAAGCCTGATAGGGGAATACAATAACTTAGGTTTCCTCATCAGTGCCTAGTTCTGCTTCATCATAACATTGACTTCTGATCCTAAGTCTAGGACCACATAATCTATATCATGATCTCCAATCTGAGCATTAAGGTGTAGTTCCTTATTTTTCCTTCTCTTTTTGGATACTTGATGTATTGCTCTATTCAGTAGAGGGTCTAACTTCCCTGGTTCATACTTTCGGATCAAGTGTTGTAGTTATTGTATGGCTCTTTCATCCTTAATCAAATCAATGAACGTATACAAGAAACTAACAAGATTTCTTACCTCTTTTCCTTTTCTCGGTGATATATACTGATTGAATTCCAGGGGCAACCCACATTCTCTCACTTCTAGTTATGCCTTTTATGAAGAAACCTGATCTCCTCCAAATTCTCTTCTTGCTTCTTCAAACGTCTTCTTTTCTTTCCTCGGATCAAACTCTTGTGTCTTCTCTGCATCTCTTTTGACCCCTAATTATTCTGTAGTCTTTGTTGGAGTCACCCTGTCTTCTTCTGTAGCAGATCCTCCTCTAGTGATAAAAACAAATATAGGATCCTCTACGCAAGGTTCTACTGAGATTAATTTTACTTGTGGGTTTCCTCCTCATATCTCTTAAAGTTTGGCTAATAGTACAGAACAATCTTCAATAACATGTTCAAATGAGTTACAATAGCTACAAGTGGTACAAGGGTTCTAATAGTCCCTTGCCAAATTTCCTGGCTATGCGCAATTATAACAAATGATCTTACCTCGACCTTGACCCATACCTCCTCCTCTTTCTCTTCCTCTGAATCCACCACGATTGTTGAAGTTTCCTCTTCCTGGGGAGTTAAACTGCATAGTATTTCCTTCCTTCTATACTTCGCCTTGAATTATATATGTTTCTCTTGATCTTTCATGCAAGAGGTCATAATCCCTACAATATTTCTCATCATGCCCCACATAATTACAGAATGTGCAGTAAAGGTTGGTAGGTGTCTGGACATATTTTTGCATGTAATAAAATTCACCAGGGCGATGTCAATTTATACATACCTCACAAAAAGGTAGAGTAACTTGCTTCAAAGGGATCTGAGCTCCTGAATCCAAGTACTCATGAAATAGAGGACAATGCTCCTTGTTGTGGCCCTATGATTTGCATCTGATACACCAAATATCTTCTATTTTATCTTTTCCCTTATCTTTCTTCATATCTTCGACCTGTAGAGATAAGCTAGTTAGCTGAATCAAAATTTGACTCATACCTGAGATGGAATCTCCCATAGGGGATGATTCTAGTTTCATGGTGATGTCCAATGCCTCAGCCTGCGAAGCGATATTATGTTGCATCAAAGGGACTCTGATGTGTGGTAAGAGGGCAGTAATGAACCATTCTTTATTCTGTTCGTTTGGAATATGAAAACTCAAATGACCTGTCAGGGTCTTAAACCTCTAATCAAACTCCTAAATAGGTTCAACTACTCTCTCCTTGATTTCTTTAAGCTCTGTAATGCATTGCGAATCTGATTTGGGTTTCTTGAATTCGATAATCAACGCAGTCTTAATGTCATTTAGCACTGTACAACTCCTTGGACAACTTTCATGTACCATCTCAATGTGTGGTCTCTCAGGGTAGTACTAAACTGATCTCTCTTAATATCTTTGTCAATGACATTCTTAATACTCCATACAGCTTCACATAAGAACCAATGTTGATCAGGATGTTCATATCCATCTCTCCTAAAGGTGGATAACCTCATCTCATCTTCCATATATCTTCCTAGGTTTCTTGACTAAGTATGCACTGAACCACTTGTACCAGTTCTTTGATAACTTAGGTTACTTTGGTTACTTAATGTCACTAAAACAACAGGAGGATTAATAGTACATACTTCAACATTCTGCGCAGTTCCTGAAGTTTCTGACTCTTCTTGGAAAGGTTCTTCAGTATTCCCTTCTTCTGCCCTAGCAGACTCTAAATGTTCCTCGTTCACCAACTCTTCTTCTTCTCTACTATAGAACACTTCATCTTGTGCTAGTGGCTCGTGACCCTGCTCAAATAGGTTCACCAGAGGAACTTCTCTAAATGATATCCCACTGCGTGTGTGTCCAACCTCTGTGTCGTTGTCATTGTCTGAGTTCTTGAAAATTATCTTTTTATTCCAACCGATTACTGTATATTTAATATGTTCTTCTCATGCCATAACATCTTGATATTCAACTTCATAAAATGTAAAAATGTTCCTCTAGGTCCCTTAAATAAATATCTCTCTGCTTGGCTATATGATTCTACTCTGTCAATTTCAAGCTTAGTAATGTACCCTCCAATGGTACTATCAAACCAATGATCTATTTCTCTTGACATGATGTTATCAACTCTCTTGACCTTCTTGATCAACACCGATGTCCAAACCATAGGCGGTATGAGTCTGATTTCAAACTGGGTATCTGCTAATCTGGCTAGCCACTCGTATAGCTCCTGATAGATTCCTCCAAAGAATATCTCATGTATATTGGTAAAGATATACCTTCCTAACCAATTCTCTGTACTAAGATTTTGTTTCATGTTCTGAGCTTCAGCGAATTCATTTTCTTATTCTTCTATCCACTTATGAATCTCTGTCTTCGATGGAAACCACCTTGACATTCCTTCAAGAAGATCTCGGTCCTGACAATGGAACCGTTTGTTGGCATAGGGGAAGACCCAGGGTTCAACTCTAACAGCGCACCAAAAATCCCTAACTACTTTCCCTTTCATCAACACCCGCGAAGAATATGCAATCTCACCCGAAGTAGAGATAGGGGGTTGCAGGACACAGGTGTCTACAACCAGAAGAAATGCAAAGTGGACTCAAAACACTAACACATAGCAACTGAGTTACTCTTTATCTCTCTTAAGACTACTTCACAAAATATAGCTCAGATATGATAGAATGATACAATAACAAAATAACATAAGCAAAAGAACACAACATCAATCACACAAAACAACAAGATATACATGGTTCACCCTCTCCCTAGGGCTACGTCCACAAAACTGTGTTTCCTGATATATTATGTGAAAACATATAGTTCTATCCGCGCACTTAACTTGCATCTCTCTCTCTCTTTCTCTCTCTCACCTCTCTGCGCACCCATATGCAGGGTTGATCTTCTCACCTATCTGAAGATCTTACAACACAGACTCTCTTTCAACATAATACTTCTCTCTCTCAATAACAATAATCACTCATTACATAATCAAACCCATCCTAGGTCCTCTTGACCTTTATTTATACATTACAATGACTCTTGGACAAACTTAGGCCGAAACCTAGGTGTCAAAACCCTAAAATTCCAAAAACCTAGGTGTCTAAAACCTTAGGTCAACTTGACCCACGTTTTCAAGGCTTTGCCAGCCTGTCTTTCCTTCTTTCCCACAAGGTGCTCCAAGCACTCGTTGATGGATTTTTCCTCTTGCTAAGTTGTCCATGATCCATGTTCCTTTCTGATCTGTCTTCCTCGGTCTTATCGTTCAACAAATCACTTTCTCTTACTTCGCTCCTTATGTTCTTCTTCTTTGGCCACTTCGACCCAATCTCAGTCAATGTGCTTTCCACACAGTTCGTACTTCACACTTATTTCCTTAATTTTATCTTCCTTCCATAACCAAGGGCCAAAAATGATCCTAACCATGTTATTGGTTGGCATCTGATTCAGGTAGAGAAAGAGCGAGACTTTCAGGTCCAAACAGTGTGAATATTAAAAAGAAAAGTCAAAATGCTCCCATATCGAGTTATAGAGCTAGTAAAAGTTCAATGGACCAACTACGATCCTGAAGATGCTACCTGGGAGAATGAATATGCCATGCGAGTGGAGTACCCACATATTTTTGAATAAATTTTGAGATTTTGATCTCTGTTTTGCATACGCACTGAGGACAGTGCCAAAATAAGGGGGAGTGGATGTAGTGGATGTAGTTCATTTAGTTCCTTTCTTTTATGCATCTTTATTAATTTGAAAGGTATCTGTAAGAGAAAGAAGTCTGAGAGTGGACTTGAAGTAGCATAGCCTGACCTATGGGTGGCTGGTTATGTTACACTTTTATATTGTTCAGAATAACTTCCATGCTCTAAGGGATTATACCTTAGTATTGTAGATGCATTAATAACTAGTATTGACAATATATTCACAACCTTATTATTAATACCTTTCTTATACTAATTACCAAATGAAACTGCTGTAAGAAACCCATCCACCCGAAATGTCGTGATTTTTGCAGCTTGGTCTGTGATTGAAAATACTGTAATGGATGATGATCTGTATGGATTATTGTCTCCTTTCCCATTACGTAATGCTTCCATTTATTAACACTTTGTACCAACACATACAAATCCTTATCATATGTTGGATAGTTAATTACTACCTGAGTAAAGGTTTAAGAAAGATAACATATAGGTTTACCTTGTTGCATCAAGACTTCTCCAATGGCATATTCGATTGCATCAGTTTGAATCTCAAATGGATGTTGTAGATCTAACAAAGACAAAACTAGTGCGGTGCTTATATTTTCCTTCAATGTCTCAAACACTTTTTTTTTCTTCCCTCCCCATTGAAATACATGTTTTACACTTGTGAATGCATGTAGAGGAGTTTCTAAAAAAGAGAAATTAACAATGAATTTCCTCCAGTACTGTACTACCCCTGAGAAGCTCCCGACTTCTGTAGTAGTGGTTGGCTTGGGCCATTTCAAATAACTTCTACTTTTGCAGGATTTGTCTTTAGCTAACCATTCCCTACAATGTAACCCAAATATACCATATAATTTTTTCCAAACTTGCATTTAGAAAACTCAATATACAAATTCTCCTTCTTCAATATTTGAAGGACTATCTTGACATGCATTATATGATCTTCCCATATTCAACTAAAGATAAAAATATCATCTAAATAGACAATGACAAAGTCATCTATGTAAGGCCTAAAAACATCATTCGTTACCCTCATAAATGTCGTAGGTGCATTACATAAGCCAAATGACATAACTAACCATTCAAACAACCCCTGCTTTGTCTTGAAAGTAGTTTTCCATTTATCACTTTTTGCAATTTTGATACGATGGTAACCACTTCTCAAGTCCAACTTAGTGAAGTAAACAACATTATTTAATTGATCCAATAAATCATCAATTCTAGTAAGAGGATATATGTTCTTTACCGTAACATGTTCCAGTGCTCAAAATTCAATACACATCCTACACGTACCATCCTTGTTTGGAACTAATACAATAGGAGATCCACATGGAGAGGAACTTGGCCTTATAATTCCTTTATCGAGAAACTCCTGAACCTGCTTCTTTATATCTAGATTCTCTATCAATGATGACCTATACATACCAATTTTAGGAAGAGGCGAATCTTGCTACAAATAGATTTCATGTTCTTGCTACAGATATATCTTCTTCTTTTTGTTTCACTATCATAAGAACAAAATATTTACTTGCAATTACCAGTCTCTTCAGTTTCCCCGTTCCCACTAAAGAAACATTAGTTTTGATACGATGATCTCTAACAATAAATTCAATCCCATCCTTGAAAATGTGGTATTTATTCTCCTCACGATAAAATATATATTTCCTGTCAAATAGTTATGGACTAGCCAAGACATTGCCACAAATGTCAAGAGGCAAAACATCTAACTCAACCTCATCAAAGAACTTGGATGTAATTGCAAATTTGATATTACACTGGTTCATTACCTTCAAATTAGCATCTTCACACACCCAACCTAATGGATGTGGTATTTTATGATGTGTCTTATTCAAACCCAACCTCTTAACAATTGTTTCAGATATTAAGTTAACTTAAGATCCACTTTCAAACAAAGTGTTTATCTTTGTATGCTTTACTATAACCCTGACATGAAAAAGATCACTTCTTTTCTTTTAATCAATAACACTTTCTAATTTAGCAGATTGAATTGAATAATTAGTGGTATATATTTTTATAAAAATGGGTGTGCTCGTTTCACCATAGACAATATAACAATATTGTCACCCAACCATAAGCACAAAGGCCACCCCTGAGTACCTTAACCTTGAAAAACAAAAAATCTGGTATCAGAACAATAGCCAACCAAGGCTAGCGCACCAAGTAAGGATAGCCAAAGACCAATCAGGAAGTACAAACCAATAACCCAAGACAAATCACTACTGCAAAAATTGTATTTCTCCTTCACTAATTCACACTTCTTGTCCTGACGCATTCATGAGTGAGTGAGTGACAAATGAGATCTAGCTCCCTTTATTTATACTGCTCCATCTGAACTGAATGGGATGACTTCTCTTCCTAGGGGATAATAACTTAGTATTAATTTATTATATTAAGTCGACTTGTTTTCTAGGGTTATTATCCAAAGCTTTAGGGTTTCTCTTACTTCTTGGAATATTCTAGTCTCGTCAAAGGTTACATGTGGAGGTTAATACCTCCCGCAGCTACCATAATATCAACACTCCCTCCTAGCTAGGGAGGTTTTAAAGGTAATGCTATTGAGAAAAAATAGACCATTCAACCGATAGCATCATCATAGCCACACATGCTATATCATGATCAAATCATGAGCACCATCATCACTATCCAATTAGATAGTCTTCGGGGAAATCAGAATAATTCCATTCAATAGAACACAACTATATCTATACATAGTAGTATTCAACTACTATCTAGTGGTACACAAACACTTCTTGTAGCACAATGTTACTAACCAATGACACACAGTCACTACCAGTGGATCAAATCCACCATAGTAGCATACAACTACTATCTAGAGACATACAATCTATACAATAATCATATCATCTGATATCAACAATATAATGATACAAACTAAGTCATCTGGGCCATTTTTCCACTCATATATGTGAGATCTGGAAAAGCATCTTCCCTCAAAAATTAACACATCAACCATGGGCTATCTGGACTATTCTTCCCAAGCATAAAAGAATATTTGTCCCTAATTTATGACCATAGACCATTCTTCTGGCACTATTCATAGTGCAATGTGGAGAGAATGAGTTTTCCCTAGGGAATGCATGTCCTTGATTATTGAACCTGGACCATTCACCTAACTAGGCCATTCCTTCGGCACTAATCATAGTGAAACTTGGAGAGAATGAGTCTTCCCTAGGGAATTTCTGTCCCTGATTGTTGAACCTAGACCATTCACCTAACTGGGCCTAATCATAGTGCAACCTGGAGAGAATGAGTCTACCTTAGGGAATAAATATGATCTAGACCATTTCCTAAGAAAATGACTGTCCTGGACCAACCTCCAAAATGTACCATTCTTTGAAACTGCTCACAACTATGAACTTTGAAAGAATGACTACTGATGAGGCAGACCATTCTACTTGACCACTACTCAGAGTGTCTGCAAAGAAGAATGAATATCCTAGACCATACCCCCACACTGGCCATAAGGGGAATCACTATATATGGTACATCAATAATATATCAGACCATTTTCATTACAAAAATGAATGTCCGATCTGGAGCATTTTCCAAACTGGAAAATGACTATACGTCAGAAATATCGAACCACTTTCTGGACTGGAAAAGAACTTCCCAACCTGGGCCATTTTCCAAACTGGAAAATGACTTCCCATGAATCAATAACATATCACTTCTCCCTCCCAACCCAAGGATCCATCTCTTCCTTTCAACTAATGGAGTTATCTCCACCAGCCCCATCTTGTCCATTAAGTATGAAAACTTTATCCCGGACAAAGGCTTTGTCAAAATATATTCTACCTGCTCATCTGTGGAGATATACTGGAGTTTCACTTCTCATTCCTAGAGTTTATCGTGAATAAAGTAGTATTTGATCTCAATATGTTTCGACTGGTCACAAAACACTGGGTGTTCTAATAGCCTCATACAACTTTGATTGTCATAGTATATTACGGTTGAATCTGGTACTTGATCAATTAATCCAGGGATCAACTTCCTCAACCATACTACTTCATTACATGCCTCACATGCTGCGATATATTCTTCTTCTGTTGTGATGAGTGCGAAAAATTTTGTTTCCTACTGGCCCATGATATCATAGCAAAGCCCAAACTAAAACACATCCCTGAAGTACTCCTTCTGTCTTCTGCACTCCCTGCCCAATCTGAATCTATGAATCCATGAAGTTGTATATCACTAGATGAGGTGCATCTTAAACCATAGTTTAACATCCCACAAGCATATCTTAGAACATGATTTGCAACTATCCAATGCTGATGTTTGGGTTCCACCTCGAACTGGCTTAAAGTGTTTACAACAAAGAAAATACCTAGTCGAGTATTCACTAGATACATCAATGACCCAATAAATTGCTGATATAGGGACGGGTCTACTAGATCAGAATATGAGTCTCTTACTTTTCTTATATCTACGGTCATAGGAGTGGCCATGGATTTTTAATCCATCATTCCAAATTTCTGAAGAATATTCACTACATACTTTTCTTGTCTAAGGAATATTTCACCATGCTTCTGCCATACTTCTAGTCCTAATTAATAATGCATGAGACCAACATCTTTCATATCAAACTCATAATATAATTCCTTCTTAAGATGGGTGATGAGAGACTCTGCACTTGTCAAGACTAAATCGTCGACATACAACAATAGAATCACATGTGCATTGTTCAAAACATTGTAGTAGAGATTTGGATTTGCATGACTCTTAGAGAAACCAAGTCTTATTAAGTAACTGTCAATTCTAGCATACCAAGCTCTTGGAGGTTGCTTGAGTCCACACAGGGCATTCTTTAATCTGCAAACATGAGTGTCTCTGATATGCACCTCAAAACCTTGAGGTTGTTCAATGTATACTTCTTATTCAATTGCTCCATTGAGCAAGGTTGTCGTTTCATCCTTTTGATGTAAACTCCATCACATGGAAGCAACAAGAGCCATAATGGTTCTAATAGAAGTATATATGGAAACAAGAGAAAATGTTTCTCCATAATATTCTCCCTCCTTTTGGGAGAACCCTCTATCCATGACCCTTTCCTTGTATTTATCTGTGCTTCCATCTACTACATTTTTGATCTTGTAGACCCATTTTGAAGTTACCACTGATTTTTCCTTGGGTCTAGGCACAATTTACCATATGTCATTTTTCATGATGGGCTGGTATTCTTCTATCATGCATTATTTCCACTATTTATTTTAAACTTCTTATTCAAATGTGGTGGGTTCTTCATTTATAAGTTTTTTCATACATGTTGCATAGATGGTGAATATTTTGGGCTTCTTGCTTTCTCTGAAAGTGCCACTTGGAGCTTTGCGTCTTTTGTTGGTTGTGGAGCCTGATTATCTTCCTGTTTCATAGGTATTTATTTTCAGCCATGTTTATACCCCACGAAGAGTGTAAACCCTGGAATACTGTACACCCCTCCACGCGGGGG
>JZKD02S1678303.1:184836-227393 GCA_000966675.3 Picea glauca | reverse complement strand
TGTCTGGGCTCTTTCGGCACCTCAATCGGTCGAAAAATGAAGAAGTTAGACCTCCTGGAAGTCTCCCTCTTAAAGCTTGTTGTCTCTGGTTCTACAATTCACACTCCCCTTGAGTGAACCTGGCTCACATGCTCTTTTAAGCGTAAAAACCCAGCATTGGGCACAACCGCGCCAATGGTGCAAACCGTAGGACGGTTAAGGCGCCTCCAGCCCCTAACCGCCTCGGCACTTGGGCATATGGCCATGTGACCTTGCACTGGGAAAAATGGTGGTTAAACCGTTTGAAACCGTGCAACTTCCGTTTGGGTCCCACGCCAACATTTAACACACAGTTACATAGAGCCACGGGTCGTGGTTTCAAACCCCACGCATATATATAAAATACATTACAATGCAATGTATTGCAATACAATGCAATACAATGAAATGCATGTGCAAAACGGTCAGGAAATATGTTATATGTGGGTCATATGTAATATAAAACGACCATGGGTCGGGGCTTAGCCCCGACCCGACGCCCCGCCCGATATACAACACTTCAACCATATATATAATGTTTCCCGTAATGCTAATAAGGAACAAACGGTGGTGTAATGGTTAGCGGAGGTACATGAAGGCGTTAGTGTTGGGGGAGGTCCGGGGGTCAAACCCCGCGAAGTCCCAAACAATTTTATACAACCAAATAAACAAATGAAGGGGACACGTGGCACCCAGAGATTGGGCCATGTGTCCTCATACTACTTGCCACCAACCGGACACGTGTCATCACATCATTCGCCTCTAACAACCAACCAGATCCTACCATGTCATCGGATGCCACATCATTGAACGGATGGTACAGCCCTGCCATGTCACCGTACGGACTGTACGGACAGGTACAATCAACATCCAAAAATTTTGCCTGTTTGGCTTGGCGGATAGATCGTGATATCTCCTTCATACGGACTCCATTTGAGAAAGTAAATATACCACCGGAATCCGGAAGACGAGACGGACACAATGGAACTGTTTTTGTCGCATTCCGAGCACTTTGAAAATTCAGCAAAATTTGATCCCCTGATCATCCACCCAATAATATATGAGAGATAATAAAACTTTACATTAAATCATCACCGTCAACCAACTATCACATAGAACCTGATAATGCTTCCTGAGACTTCTTGAACTTCTGCAATTCTTAAATTCTTGGAATACTTTGATCCTATATACAATATTACTCAATGTATTCTCTGAAACTCATCCAAGTTTCACTCCTTGAATCCTCCCTGAATTTATAGAGAGAATGGTAGACCTTATTCAATTCTGGTTTATTCAGGAGAGTGAACTTGTATAGAATTCCCCACGCTCAATATTTAACATTAGATTCTGAAATTCGTACACACGAAACTACAGACCGTACTATTTCCAATGAAATTGGTCTCACTTAATTTGGATTATCTATGAAAAAGTTATGACTATTTTACCCAAAACACATGTTTATGACTAGCTTTAGGACTAGTCAAAAACCCTATCTTCTACAGAGTGTATCTCCAATATTATAGAGAATAAAGAGATGAAATTTTTACCAAAGGTACCTAGAAATTTCTTCTCAATCGCGTACCAATTTCACCATCTGAATCATTCTAGAAAAAAATTTATAGCTAAAATGGTAAGATGACATGTAAATAACATACCTTAGAACACATCACCAAAATACTTCATCCTCCCTTGAAATCCAACCTTCTTTACTTCATATTTCCTCTGAAATTTGACTTCTGTGTGTAAAATGAATGTATAATGATATGTATTTGTAACCTTTATGTCACTTCCTTTTAACATTAGGGACGACCTAACACTTTCTTATTTTGTAATTCTTTTCTTTAATTATCTTCAAGGCCGACATGTGCTTCCTTCTTCAATTCACTTTGTCATCTTCAAAAATTCATTTCTCCTCAACCATGAGGATCCACGTGACGTGACACCTACCACCAGAAACAAAATGATGTATACTATCCATCCATGGGTGTTGTGTCTTCATGTGCACTGTCCTTCATGTCCAAATACCTTCATCAATCTTGCGGTTCAAAACTAATGACTAGGGTTGACATCAATGACAACAACCAATCTTCCAACATAGGGTCCATTATTCATCAGTAGTTGGCAACTTGATGTATGTGATGGTTTGAACAAGAATAGATATTGCACATGCAGTGAGAGTTGTGAGTAGGTATATGAAGAATCCAAGTAAAGAACATTGGGAGATAGTAAAGTGAATTCTCAGGTATTTGAAAGGTACTACTACTCATTCATTATGTTTTAGAGGTTCAGAAACTATTCTATAGGGATATGTTGATTCGAATATGGAAGGTGATAAAGATAGAAGGAGGAGCACCAAAGGGTATGTTTTTACTGTAGGTGGAACAACAGTAAGTTGGATTTCAAAACTGTAAAAGGTTGTTTCACTTTCAACAATAGAAGCAGAGCATGTTACTGCTACAAAGGCTAGTAAAGAAATGATTTGGTTACAAAGGTTTATGGAGGAATTGGGAAAGAAGAAGGAGAATAACATGTTGTATTGTGACAATGAGAGTGCCATTAATCTTGCAAATAAATCAACCTTCCATTCGAATAGTAATCATATACAACTCAAGTATCATTTCATACAATCCATCTTGGAAGATGGACATTTGAATTTGGAAAAGATACACACTAGATAGAATCCAGTAGAGATGTTAACAAAGGGAGTAATCGGGGATAAAATGAGTTCCTACTCAGTTTCATTTGGTATTCAAGCATGAAGGTGAAGATGATAAATTTTCCAGGTCCAAGAAGGGTCATAACCCAGCAAATACAATAGCGATGGAGTTGTTGATATCAATCTCCAAGTGGGATATTGTTGGTTGTGGAGCCTGATTATCTTCTTGTTTCATAGGTCTTTGTTTTCAGTCGTTTTTATACCCCATGAAGACTATACACCCCATAATAGTATACACCCCTCCACGTGGGGGGGTTGTAGGGGGGGATTTCCCCCCCTATGGAGTCCAGGGGAAAGCAGGCCCCCGATGGGGGTTCGGGGGTGAATCCCCCAAAGTAAAAATTGCCTTGTAAATGTATATTGTAATTTCATAGTAAATATGGATCATTCATTATAAGGTAGAAGATATGACAATAGAAGTTATGTTAGTTTTTTTTTCCCTATAAGGAAACCCTCTTTTATGAGAGAAATGTATTTTGGCTATGGATCATTGCAAATTTTGTAATCTGAGAGAGGAGACCATGAGAGAAAGAAGAGGAAGTTAAAGTGGGTTTGTTGTAGGTTGTATCCCTTCATTTTGATGGATAATAAAAAGGAAGGACCTGAAAATTTCTCTGGTGGACATGGCCCACACTGGGTGAACCACGTATATCCATGTCTCTATTATATTGTGTATCTTCTGTGTTTTATTTATGCATTTGTTTTTTATTTTATTGCTCCGCGATCATGTTTTTCTAACATCTTTCTGATTCTTGTAGAGTAGCTTCAAGCCAAGCTGAAACATTTTCTATTTTTAGGTACAATGACTGATTCAATAGGTTTGCATGGTTTCATCGGATGATCAAGTTGTCCTGGTTCTTCATTCTGACTTTCTGGAAGATAGGTGCTT
Organism: Picea glauca; assembly: GCA_000966675.3. Classification (NCBI taxonomy): domain Eukaryota; kingdom Viridiplantae; phylum Streptophyta; class Pinopsida; order Pinales; family Pinaceae; genus Picea; species Picea glauca. The sequence continues at coordinate 223,770 of JZKD02S1678303.1, read as the reverse complement.
TCTTATTTAGGATCTTCATATTCTTTTTCCATGGATTCTTCTATAGATTTCTTGAAAGCCATCTTCTCATTGAAGGTTACATTTCTATTGACTTCAATATTATGTTGTTATGGAATATATATTCTGCAGGATTTGGAGGATTCACTATATCCAACAAATATGCCCTTCTTTCCTGAGGGTTATAATTTCTTCCTTTTATCCTTGGGGATATGAATGTAAACAAGGCACCCAAATATTCTTAAGTGTTCCACATTAGGTTTCTTTCCTGAGAAGGATTCTTCTGGAGTCATATCCTTCAATATGTCGTGGGGTATTCTGTTTTGAACATATATTGTTGTCATGGATTCTTCTCCCCATAAATACATGGATAAACCTTTATCATTCATTAGTTCCTTCACGATTTATTCAAAGGATCTATTCTTCCTTTCTTCTACACCATTTTGTTGAGGATTATGAGGAACGGTTAGATCCCTCCTAATCCCTGTTGATTTGCAAAAGGAAACAAATTCCTTGGATGTGTATTCTCCTCCATTATCTGTTCTCAAGTCTTGATTTTCTTTCTTGTGAGGTTTTCTATTTCTTCTTTGAATTCTTTAAACTTGTTGAAAACTTCATCCTTTGTCTTCAATAGATATAACCAAGTATTTCTTGAGTAATCATCTATGAAGGTTACATAATAAAGAGAACCTCCTAGATATTTGACTGGCATCCGACCAAAAGAATATGAATGTATTATATCTAGGATTTCCTTAGATCTATTATCGCTACTTGAGAATGGATTATTAACATTTTTACCAAGTGCAAATCCTTTGCAAATTCCTTCATGTGTATATTGTAGTTTTGGTAATTCTAAGGAAATCCAAGATAGTTAAGATGAGAATACCTTCTATGCCAAAGTTCATTGGGATTGACTTCATCATGTACAATATCTTCATCATTACGTTCTAGTAATCTGTATAATCTCCCTTCAGAAGTTCCAATAACTCTAGCATTCTTTATGCTGGAGTCTCTAGACCAAGATAATAATTCACCATCTACAAAGGCTATTCTATTTCTTTTGTCTTCTAAGAAAAATATAGATACAAGATTCTTTTCTAAACTAGGTACATATAAGACATTACTCAAATGAAAAATTTTACCTGATTCCAATTTGATGGAGGATTGACCAATTTCTTTGACTAGATAGATTTTCTTGTCTCCAAGTTCTACTTTGTGAGATGTCTTCCTTTCATTCAGATTGGAAAGTCTGACTTGGTTTCCTGCCATATTCCTAGAAGCTCCACTGTCAATTATCCACATGTCATATTCAAGAGTTACTGTAAGATCCGAATAGTGTATATGATCTTCCTTTTCATTCATTATTTATGTTGACTGATATCTAGTCAAACTTTGACTTTGACTAGTCAAATGTTGACTTTGACCCAAAATTTCAACCTTGACGTTTTTTCCTTCTGAGAGTGCCAATAGGTGCACTGGACTAAGGTGCACTAGAATATTCTCTCCTTGAGTAAAGTGTTCCATCATAAGGTGTTGGGAAAGAGGTTTTAGGGTTTGCAGTTACACCTACTAGTAACCCTAGTGGCAATGCTTTAGTTACTGCACATGCTAGAAACCATAGCAATAGTTCTTCAAAGAGCTTGATAATATTATGGCTTAGCTTCCTTATAGTGGTTAGAATGACTGAAGGAGGTGTATGCCAGTAAACTCTTAGAAAAATGGGTGTTCTCATTTCACCATAGACAATATAGAAATATTGTCACCCAACCATAGGCACAAAGGCCACCCCCGAGCACCTTAACCTTGACAGACAAAATAATTATGGTAGTATAAAAATACCCAACCAAGGCTAGAAAACCAAGAAAGGATAACCAAATACCAATAATAAATTCCAAACCAATAACCCAAGACAAAGTCACTACTACAACAGTTGCAGTTCTCCTTCAATCATGCACACTTCTTGTCCTTATGTAGTCATGAGTGAGTGAGTGAGAAATGAGATCCAACTCCCTTTATTTATACTACTCCATCTTAACTAACTGGGCCAACTTCTCTTCCTGGGGGATAATAACTCAATATTAATTTATTCCGTTAAGATGACTTGTCTTCTAGAGTTATTATCCAAAGCTTTAGGGTTTCTCTTGCTTCCTAGAATATTCTAGTCTCGTTAAAGGTTACATGTGGAGGCTAATACCTCTCGCGACTACCATAATATCAACATATATACCTTTGCTTCTCATTTCCATGATATTAGTTTCATATCCTGAATTTGATCCTAGATCTTGTTGAGAAACAATCTTCTACTTCTCTTTATCCTTGAACTTATTTATTCGTAAGTCTTGATGCAACTTCCAACACTGTGCTTCCTCATGTCCTTTTTTTTTACAGTGAGAACATGTAGTTTTTCTTTATATTTCTTTATCATAGCTGACTTTTTACCCTTCCATTTTATTTTCAGTTTATTTTCAAACTTATGTGGCTTCTTATATTCAAACACATGCTTCCCCTTACTAGCCTCCAGATGAGTAGCTTTGACCTACACTTCATCAATTTTAGTAGGATTAAACATCAGTATAGTGTGTCGAATATATGAGTGCATGCCACCAAAACACCATAGAAAATTTTCACGAGTATATAACGAAATTCCTAAAGATAATGATTTATTCTTAAATTCCTATGTATATACTTGGATATTTATCCCCTTGCATTGTGAGAGATTTTGTCATTCCATACTTGTTGTTTTCACATAAGCCAATGGATAAAATTGTTTTCTAATTGCACCAATAAATTCATCCCAAGAAGAAATTACTTTACCCTATTGAATGAGATCAACTTGTGTCTTAATCTCCCACCATATTAAGGTTGTTCCACCCAGAGAGTATCTACTTCTTTGCAGTGTCGTCCACAATCTTTTGTACCCTACAATATACCTCTATCTGCTTGATCCCATTGTCCAACTTTTCTGCATTCAATTCTCCATCATAGATTCACAATTTGAACTTGACATCTAATTTTAATAAAGGAAAATTATGAGCATGAGAAGACTTCTTAGTGGCCTTCTTCTTATGTGAATAATTTCTGCTTGCAGATGATAAATATGGTGAGTATGGTTTTGAAGGTCCTCCACCTTCACCTTCTCCTTCATCTTTTTCTGGTTCATCTTTATCTGATGTATCTTATTCCTTGGCCTTTTTTTGACCCTTGTACATTTCTTCCACCATGGATTTCATTAAATTAAAAGCCTCAAATAAATCATCTTGAGAGTCATAAGGACCCATTTTTTTTGGTGAAGTCATCTCTCTTTTTCAAGTAAATTTTCTCGAACCAATCTCTGGATTATAACTTGCAAGTTTTCCTTATCCTTACTTGGATTTGGACCAGCTTATAATAATTCACTTACAAACACTTGTCAAAACCTGAGCTCTGATACCAAAATGATATGAAAAATCCTTAGACATTAATTATTATTTAATTCACATGATCATCTAACTTGATTTCTAAATAATAATGATCATTTGATTGGTCTCAAAATAAATGTGAAATTACTTATCTATCCAAATTGAATTTAATAATAAAACCACTTGCAAATAATTGAGCGAAATAGAACAACAACAATATGCTAGATACACAAGTTCTTTAATGTATCTCACCCAATTTAGACTATGTCTCTGGGTCTGCTTCCAATTGAGGCCTATTTATTAATGCTCAAATGCTTGTGTTTTACAATAACCTTTCAACACATTTCTCAAACTTAGAAATAGAGTGCACCATCGAATTCCTTGTGAAATTTCAACAAAAATAAGTATAAATTTCATATATTTCCATCAAAGAAGCCCTTGGAATGCATTACGATGCAATCCCAAGGTATTGAGACCTATGGAATGAACCTCGAGACCCAATACATACTCTGCATTGATGATCCCTAACCTTAGTTCATGCACCCATTGAATAGGGAACAAACCCTAACCTCCATCTGAATCCTTAGGCAAGCAATAAATATTTGTTGGTTGACATGCCTTAACAAAAGGAACCTTTGGTGCAATGGTTAAGGCATTTTGAATATGTGGAGGAGGTTGATATATATATGCGGTGGCATATAGGGTATAACTGCCATGAATCTTGTGGAACATTCATATTAAAAACCACATATATCAACGGTTGAGGGTTTAGCCCTCAGTCCCTTTTTCTGACCCACACAAATTTTAAACAACTTTAAATAAATATCACACCCAATATGGTTAAGTCACAAATGCATGAGGTAATGGTAGTTTGTTGGAATGTTAGGTGGGAGACTCAAGTTTGATCCTATGGACTCCCAAACATAATTTTTAAACAACCTCATCCATAGTAGACCAATTAGAGGTAGCCACATAGTATCCTCTCATTGGTCCCTTGTTGCCACATGTCAACTTATAATTAGTCCACTTGTAGGTACGAATGCCATGTCACTTTGCCTAATTCAATGTACAATGTTCCATGTGGCACTCCATAGTGTTTCCATGTCAGCATCGTACATCCTGTACGATCATGTCATATGTCACCCTTTCAGTGGTGACATGTGTCACCTTTGAAATTTTGACTTTGACTTTTTTTTCCATGTTTGACCTAAAATTTGACCAACCATAATGTTTTCATACGAACTCTGTTTGAGGCGATTTTTTTTCCATTAGAAATCTATTGTTGATTTCTATGCAATGAATTTCATTTTGAGACCTTTTGAGAAAATATAGTTTTGAGCATTTCTAAATCCTTTTGGACCTCTATGATAATTTTGGATCCTCTTGGACCTTTGTGAGTGTTTTTGGATCCTCCTGGATAATGCATGTGCAATATAAATGCATCCATATGAGGGTAATCAATATAACCAAGGTGAAAGAACTTGTGCTTGAGAAAAAAAATGAATCCAACCGGAAGGCCAAGAATAAAGGAAAATTAAAGAAGGATCCTGAGCAAAGGAAGGAAGGAAATTCCAAAGCATTTAATGACTCCTATGGCTCCAAAGGTGGAATGGGAAATAAATGGAAGTAAAAGTGTGTTTAATGAACTCATGGAAACCATACGAAATAATCATGCATGCAGAAGACAATATACCTCATGGCATAGGCACTTTAGCAAAACAATATTGGGGATTGCATTCCCGAGAATGCCAAGAAAAATATGGGAGATCAAGAGATAAACAAAATTAGGTAATTATCATGATTTTATTTCTATTCATTATTATTATGATGCATGGATTTTATATTTGGGTACCTACCATCACATGGTAGACACAAAATATGTCTTATCATATTTAACTTCCATCACAGATCCTCCCATCCTCATGGGAGATGATACTCCAATAGACGTCACTAGATAGGGGAGAGTAGAGATCTAGCATGGAAGTTTTGAGAACATCTTGCATGTTATGAAACTCTCTATGCATATGCTCTCTATTTATCATATTTTACATTCAGGCACAAAAAAAGGGTGCAATTCACACCAGGTTTCGTGACCATTTATGACATGCATGACAACTCCAAGATTTCTATTAGTGAGGTAAATCACCAATCTCAATTGTATGTATTTTCTAATTTTAGTATTAAATATATTTATGCATTTCTATTGACTCATATTGATAATGACAGTAGACTCTAGCATGAGATATTTGGTCATATAAACTACAGGTACATGCAACAACTCAACAAACAGGGAATGGTCAAAGGATTTCCTAATATACACTTTTCTGAAGGAGTTTGTCAAGGATGCATTATGGGAAAAAATCCTCAAGAGAAGTTTGAAAAAGGGAAGGATTTGAGGGCCTCCTCTCCCTTGGAGTTTGTCCACAGTGATCTCATTGGTCCTTTTCCTCATCTGTCCATCAACAAGGAGAGGTATATGCTCACATTTATTAATGATTACTAATAACATACTTTGGTATATTTTCTCGCAAAGAATTCCAAAGTTTTTGAGCATATCAAAGACTTAAAAGAACATGTAGAGACTCAATTTAGAAAGAGTATCAAATCCCTCCACACAGATAATCGTGGGGAATATGTAAACATGTTAGAGATATTACACACTCACCTAGTGATTATTTTCCTAAGTTTTCTAGTCTAATGTTGAGGTAGATGATAATGTTCTCTCCCACGAATATTCCCTACTTTTTAGAGAATATCCTAAGACACATAGCACCTCCTAAAAATATGGAGCCTCCTAAAAATAGGGGCACTTATCCTCTCTAATTGTGACTTAGTTAGACTAGTGGAGGACAAATATTACATGCATTTCACCTTGGTTTTCTCACTAGAAGGGCACATATCACATGCATCCATGAGGGTGCATATCTCATGCATGCATGATTTTATCTCACCTCCACATGTGTGAATCAATTAAATAAAGATTTCATTTACAATTGACTTAGACTAGGTGGAAGATAACTTCGATTTCTGCTATTGAGTGTTCAACTCACTCTTGATCACTACTATGGAACTTCAAATCACTCTAGATCCTATCCATAGCATATTCACTTAGAAATGAATCTATATATGGTGCATTCACTTAACCATTGGGATATATATTAGGTGTATTGTTCATCCTACTATTCCTGTAGTGTTAATACAGTTATATTCTTTCTCTCATTCTTGCATCTCTCTCTCTAGTTCTTTTTACAAGATTTGTGTGAATTTCTACTAGCTAGGTTCTTTGTGCAGGTTCCAGGGTTTCACCCAAACTTCACATGGTATCAGAACTTGTGAAGAGAAACACTTATTTACTTCACATGGTATTAGAGCCATGGGTTGCTAGGAGTAAGGTGCACAAGTACTTATTTGCAAGATCAGGAGAAAGATGAAGTCATATAGAATGGAGTTTACACCAACAATTCTTCTCATTCAACACAATTATTTCGAGTGGAATACAAAGATTCTATTTCTTCTAAGAAGTAGAGGGTTATATTGAATAACCATGGAAAAAAAAGAAGATCTTGATTCTATTGATGAAAAAAATGATTTTCTCGATAGACAAGATATGGCTTTCAGACTTACCTGCATGCATGTTTCTCTTGAAATAGAATTACTATTTTAGGATGAATAATTTTCAACTCCAAATTAAGTATGGACCAAATTGGAGGTTTTATTCAGGAATAAGGGCAATCATGAAGAATGAATGAAAGATATTGACAAGACAAAGCCACTAGAAGAAAATGCATCTTAGGAGTCAAATGCAAAGACTTATGCACATCCTCTTATTCTATATATTCAAGATGATGTCTCCTCCAATTAAGATCTGATTTCCAAATACGATTCATAAGATATTGAGAATGAAAATGATGAGCCACATTAGATTCCCAAGTGGGTACAAACCATCCTACTAGCAATAAATTATCCTGCAAATGATCCTACAAATCCGAGGAGGATGAGATCTAAGTTTGAGGAGCCACCTTGTTGTGGGGGCTAGTCTAACATGTTGACTAGATCCGAAGGCGAACTTAGAACTTGTCGGTCGACCGATGTAGTTATAAGTAGAATTCGGCCAGATTCTCTGTTAACCGATCGACCAATGTAGTTAAGTAGTTACAACTCCCTTTTAGAGGTATACATAGATAAGAACATGAAGGCTCAGATAGCTTCATGGGAGAGGATATATTTAATTGTGTTATACTGTCTCTCATATTATAAAAGGAATCTTCTCTTGTCTCTCATTACTTATGTATGTCTCTCTATATGTCTATGTGTATGCATGTATCTATATGATACCTATGTAAGTTTTTTCTGGTAACACTACCTACTTTACCCTAGATTACAACATTGGTTTCGTTGTCGGTAGTACTGAACTTGGGCATATACAAGTATACATAAATTGTAACTCAACAAGACATACATGAGTGGTGGGAGCAAAAAATCAAGAACTACATCAGAAACTACACAAGAAGGAATAACCTCTAACTAGCCAAAGCAAGGTTGCAGTTCTTTTCAGAGACGCATGAAAGATTTTTTGAAGATATCCCAGAAGCATTGTTTCAACACATTAATAGATCAGGTGATGCATAGATTGACGCCCGATGGGGAATTAGGCCTGAAGTTGAAAAATGGAAGAAGAGTGAACCTACATGACTGGATTGAATGAATTATTGAAGATTATATTTTAGAACAAGCCATTGAAGATCGAACGTCCCTTGAAAAATTAAAAGAGAAATTCTACACCAAATTGCATGACGATTTTTTCTACATGGTTCCAACACTTCTTCATAAATTCCTTCTCAATAAGGGATTCAATGATATCATCGAATACCAACCAATATTAGGCACACTGTCACCAAATAGAAATTTCCAAGAAAGAGATGAAAGGTGGGAATCATTTCTTGATGCAAAATGTAAAGATACAAGAGAATCCTATGATTACTTCTTGAATAAATAATTATGGCCAATTCTCTTGACTTAGAGTAAGTTGGGAGGACAATGGGGGGTCAATGGGGAGTTGGTAAGTAGTGTTTTCCAAGCCTAAATGTCATTGAGAGGAAATGAATCCCATAAGAAATCTGTGGATATCCAGAAAATAGAATGGGATAAAAGACAACAAAAAGAGAAGAGATTCGTAACTAGTGGAACAATAAAAATTTGAATATAAAAATGTCAGGGGAGGGTCAACCAGTCAGATCGTGTGAGAATTATGAGTTAGACATAGATCAACTAGAGTTAGCAACAACAGTAGCCACCACGACACCCGACAGATATAACAACACACAGTTGAACTTCCATCAACGGGTCGACGAACCAGAAAATATGGGTTATGAATAATTTGAACCAGCTTTACATACGTATCCCGCACCGAAAACGAGTCTAAGGATAAGATAATTTATCCAACAAAGAATAAATATCGATGACAAATCGACAAGATTATGGTACAAAACAGATGACCTGGGAAACCTATGAGATGCATTGATTGTTGAGCTTGAATGAAATGAAGTTGAAAATATGATTATCCAAATCAAGCACCTTACTGACTTGACCCCCCTACCACATCTAATCTTGAGAGAAGAAATTAACTATAGCATGAAAGTGACGCAAACTTTGGAACAATGGTCAGTTGGATACAAAGATCAAAGTTCCCAAATTGAGGATGCATATTTTTTACTCAAGAAGAAAAAACTATTCCTTGAGTATCATCCCTTGTCGGATGCAGACAAGAATCGACCAGAAGATTCGACGACTATGTCAAAAGTAGTAGTAACTAAAACACCAAGAAAATAAAGTGTCCCCACTAAGAAATTCAAAATGGGATTCAATCATATCCCCATCTACGAAGGAGAAGAAGACCCAAAATTCCATTGATTTGTATGTGAAAACTTTTGATATGAAGCTAATAATAAAAAGGAGGATAAGAAAATGGCACAATTCAGAGCCGTGTTGCGCTACCATGCCTTAACATGGTTCATGAAATACACTGAAAAGCGAACTCGTTCAAAGGCATAAATAAAGAATAGTTTTCTAACATTCTTTAAAATCCAGGACATCACACATTTAGCAGCTGAAAAGTTAAAAGAAATCAAGCAAAGATCAGGTGAGTCAGTAAGAGAATATGACAAGAGATTCAAATATCTCCTAAGTCAAATTCTGTTGACAATCGATCAAAACTTGCTAGTCTAGTGGTATGTAGCTGGGCTACTGCCAAGAATCAGATCTTTGTTACACTTATATGGTATAACCAACTACGAAGATGCATTACATAAGGCACAAGGGGTCGATTCAGATGATGATATCTTATTTTCTTCCTCAAAGATGGAAAGACTTGAGGAAAATATAGAAAATTTGCAACAAATTATCAAAATGATATCCATCCGACTTAATGAAATATGGTGCAACACTTGCACCAGGGATGGACACACAAAAGATAATTGTCCCCTAAATGAGCGCACGCAAACAAAAAACGTCCACTGAGTATAAGCCCATAAATACTGTAACATATGTGAAGTCCTAACTAATATTAATATACACGATTTTCCACACAATCTAAAAAACATGAAGTGGTGCCACATCTGTGAAGCTTTCGATCACCAAACTTCAGAATGCCACCTAGATGATAGAAATAAGAATAATATCCGAACAATCTACCACAAAGAAACCATCGATTAAGAAAACAAATATGGTCGAAGAGATGATTATTTAGATGATCGTGGTTGAGGTCGAGGAGACTGACGTGGATTTGGTGGTCAAGGTCAAGGTCACGAAAGACCATATTGTGCTAATTGTTGGAAAAATGATCAGGATAGCGCAAGTTTTCCCATAAAAGATAGAATTGATCTGAAGTTCTGCAACATATGCGACATTGGAGATAACTCTATAGAAGACTTACCGATAGTACTCGATAAAATGATACCTATAAAAACTATGAATATACTACATGCAGTATCCAAAGAAGAGGTGAGGAACTCCAAGAACTTACATATTGTTACAAGGTCAGGTGTAGGATGTGGAATCCATACTCCACCACAAAAATACCAAATAAGAAAGGCTACCAACTTTCCAAATCCAGATAAAGAAGAGAAAATAATGAGAGAAGCTCTTAAATTCTTTAGGATTGCCACATAAGATCAACACAATCCAAGAAGTCGAGATGAAGACACCATCCAAGAATTTTTGCAACTACTAAAATACAATCAGTTGATAGGTAGGCTATTGGACTTACTAAACATACTGCGAGAATACAAAGATGGTCAGAAACCAACCAAGGATGGAAATCACCTGTGTTATAATAGGAAATATTATGATCCACGAGTCGACTTGGAAATTGAAGGAATGATGGTCAATCAGGTGGTAGTTGATTTTGGTTCACAAGTTAATATTTTACCATGAGAAACATGGGTATGAATGGGCCGACCTAACCTAACATCCATGATGAATGATCTTAAGTTAGTTGATAAAATATTAATAGAACCAATCAGAATATTGAGAAATGTCGACACACAAATTATGGGAATATTGAATTCAATTGAATTTGAGGTGATCGACCTTGTCGAAGGAATGAAAACATATGCTTCTCTTGTCGGTTGACCATGGGGTCGATGAATGAATGAAACTATCTCCCTGGAAAGAGATAGAATCAAATTGAAAGGAAGCAGGAGAAAAATAATTATCCCCTTGGATCCAAAGGAAGGAAAACCATGGATGGATTCATGGGATGAAGATCAAGAAGCCAGATGTTTATATTAGATGAATAACACAAAAAAATATTATATAGAACTAACCACATTAAAATAAATTTTGAGAGAATCTACCATGTCGGTCAGACATAATTCTGACTCTGCCTTATACAACTAGAAAATATAGAATTATTAAGCACATGCAAAATTCTACTGGTATATTGAATTTATTCCAAAGAAACATATTAAGGCGTGATATTCAATCTAGGCTGTGCCAAAATTTTATGAAAAAATAACTGGAAAAAACTCACACTCTCATTCTGAATGAAACTTAGATAAGAAAATCCTTGCGATATAGTGAACGACATACCCCTTTGACCCATGTGGAAGAGGTAGAAAAATCCATAAGAGAGAAAGGAAGAACACAGAGTCTTGTGGAAACTTTCACAAGCCAGGATGCAATATGGTGGGAAATACATTCCACCCTATTATAAACATGGATGAATGTGTCGACATACTTCATTGAAAGATTCAACGACAAGAAACTATCCAAAGATGCAGATATTACTACATTCAAAATAGGCTACGATCCAACATAACATATTCAACATTGTGAAAGTGAATGATGAATAATTGGATGCAAGGATGAAAGGGTATGGACCCATATTTTCCCAAGTATATTGGATGAGATACCAAGCAAATAGTACAAAATTGAAGAAGCCTGTGACCACACTTCCAACTGGGCCAAAATCAAAAGAAATTTTTTCCAAGACTTTGAATTTAATCTAGTAGAGGAATACTTGAAAGACACAACATTTCAAATAAAAATATTTCTAGAAAGTACTTCACCAGCTCAATAGAAAGAAAAAGAAAACATGTCAGTCGATGGAGGATTGACATCAACTTGCAATTTTTTGTTGGTAAAAAATAAGGAAATCTCGACTGCACAAAGAATTGATATAGATAATACAAAATGGATAGGACAATGCTTCCAATGGAATAAATACCATCCAACATTACATAATCATGTGGAATTAGTATTACATATAGCCATGAAACATAAACAGGACCAAGAGCAACCTGACTTCCCAAAAATCTTTACAAAAATTGAAGAAGGAGAATGACATCTCGATGAAGAAAAGCCACCATAATGGATGGACGCGGAAATAAGAATGAAATAATTAGACATATCAAATGATGGCCGACCAAAAATGGTGCAAGTAGGTGATTATTGGTCTGAAAAGAAAATAACCAACATAGTCAGTATACTAAAAGAGTATCAAGATGTTTTTGCACGCGACTACAAGGACCTAAAAGGACTTGTAGAGGAAATGGGTGAAATGAAGATCGAACTGATCCCAGGAGTGAAGCTAATTAAAAAATCACCATACAATTTATCACATAAGTTCAAATCGATCATTCAAAAAGAGATCGAAGGAATGATACAAGAAGGAATTATTGATCCTATCGACAAAGCATAATGGGAAAGTCCCATGGTGGTACAACCAAAGAAGTTAACAATTTGTGTTGACTTTTGAGGACTTCATAAAAAGAATGTGACAGATCTATTCCCCACCCCTTTTGATGATGAAATCATAAACGAAGTTGTTGGTCATGAATGTTATTCATTTATTGATGGATTTTCAGGATATAACCAGGTTGCAATCACACAAAAATATTAGGAAAAAACAATTTTCATGTCGGAATTTGGATCTTTTTCCTATAGAGTCATGCCATTCAAACTGAAGAACGCGCCAATAATTTTTTCAAGAATAGTGGTCAAATCATTCCAAGAGTACATATACAAAACCATGGATGTATACTTTGATTATTAGACAATCTACAGTCTACTCATAAATCACATACAATGGCTTCAACTTATGTTATAATGTTGTAGACAGATTCAAATATCACTAAACATCAGAAAATGCATATTCGCCACACCTATTGGAATCTTTCTAGGACATGTGGTATGTAAATATGGAGTGAAGGTCAAAATGGATAAAATAAAGATTATCCTTGATCTAAAACCCCCCTTAAATAAAAAACAAATCAAAATTCTACTAGCTCATACTGGCTATTACAAAAAATTTATACGCCACTACTCAGATATCACCTTCTCAATGGATGAGATTCTATGAAAATATGTCGAATTCAAATGGAGCCAAGACTTCCAAGAATACTTCGAATTTTTAAAGAAGAATTTGGTCAAAGCACCCAATCTCGAATTTCCATACTGGTCAAGAAAGTTTCATGTTCATTTCGATGCGTCAAATGTAGTTGTCGGGTCAGTTCTAGTGCAACCATACGATGATACAATGAATCACCCAAATTCATATGAAAGTAAAAAACTGAATAAAGTAGAAATAAACTATTCAATTATGGAACAAGAAGCCTTATCAATGATTTTCACACTTCAAAATTTCCATCATTGCTTATTGGCAAATCCTTTTACATTTTTCACAGACCATCAAGAATTAAAGTACTTAGTCAATAAACCAGTCCATCAAGGAAATATCTATTGGTGGTTACTATTATTTTAGGAATTTAAATTTGACGTAATCATTCGACCAGGGAAAAAGAACGTTCGACTTGATCACCTGTCATGACTAGAAACAAGAGAAGATCCAACATGCATAGACGATGACCTCCCAGATGCACACTTATTCAGAGTCGAAGCTACACCCAAGGATTTAGAAGACAATACCAATTTCTTAGAATAAGGAAAGGCCATGAAGGACCTCCCAACAAATTAAAAGAAATCTCTAGCCATTAAAGTTGCACCATACACAATCGTTAACAAATACTTATACAAAATGGGAATGGGCGATGTGTTAAGAAGATGTGTGCTAGAACATGAACGGGAGGATATCATCAACGAAGCCCATGCAAGAGCATCTGGAGGAAATTTTCAGGTTGACACAACAACCAGGAAGGTAATGCAAGCAGGCCTGTGGTGGTCGAATTTGCATAAAGACTGTCGGGGTCAAGTTAAAAAATGTGACAATTGTAAGAGACTTGGACGACCCTTATGGAAAAATGAGATTTCACTAAGTTCAATAAACCTTAATCGAGCATTTGAAATCTAGGCTATTGACTTTGTTGGACCATTCCCATAGAGGGTAATAAGAAAATGGTGCTAAGTGCATAATCATTGCATTTGAGTATGTGACTAAGTGGGCAGAAGTTGAGTCGGTCAAATCTTGTACCAAAGAGGTAACAACTAAATTTATCTACGAAAACATCATCACAAGATTTTGCTATCCTCTGACACTAATCAACGGCCATGGAACTTACTTTGTAAATGAAACAATTAAAGTTCTATTGGAAAAATTATTAATAGACCATAGAAAAATGATAGCCTATCACCCACAAGAAAATAGGGCAATCAAATTGTTTAATAAAACATTACACAAGGGACTTACAAATATCTGTGGCATAAATAAAGATGATTGGGATGATACGATTCCTGCAATCCTCTGGGCGTATAGATCAACATTCAAATGATCGACTGGAATTAAGACATTCAAGTTAGTCTACGGCCAGGAGGATGTAATCCCACTACAATTTTGGACTAATTGCGATAGAGTTGGAGCTTAGAAAAATTTAACGAGAGAAAAAACTTGAACGATCGACTATACCAATTGAACAAGATAGAATAAGAGAGGTTAATAATGATTCATCATCAAGAGGTTTAGAATAAACAACAAAAAGTGTGGCATGATCATCACTTAAAGAAAAAGGATATAAAATATGGAGACTTAGTCTTACTGTATGACAGTCGTATAAAAGGAAAACCCAAAAAATTGGAAACAATATGACTGGGGCCTTATGTGGTGGAAGACATTCAACTAAATGGAGCGATCCAACTCAGATAATTATTGGGGCATCCATTTAAGAAACTAATTAATGGGGCCCGTTTAAAGAAATATCAAGTATAAAAAGAAAATAACCATGTTGGCAAAGTTTAGCAAGGAGTTGCCAACACAAACCGACTAAAATAACTAATCAAAATTATAAGAAATAAACCTTGCTTAAAATCAATAAAAAAAAAGGTAGTTAGACAAATTCAGGTATAAAAAAATAAAAATTTAAAGTATTTTAAGAGTAGAGATAACACTAAAGGGAAATCCACAATAAAGTAAATTGGAGAGAGAAAGTAGCTCATGGTCAAGCCTGAGACAAGGTAACAGAGGATATTCTCGATGTTCTACACCTTCGACCGACTTAAGCCAAAGACTAATAAGAATAGAATCCAACAAAAGGACTAGTCCAGTAAAAAGAAAGCGTGGTTCAATCAAGCATAGATCAGAAGAGAAAATATCATATGAACATAAATCAAGAGAACATGAATGGTAGGAAAAAGAAGACATCTTTCAGACTCAACAAAAATCAACAAAATGAACAAAAAATCAAGCCATCATCGACATTGACTAAGTAAATCAAGTAATAAAGATGGCCCAAGAACCTCGATTGGTCAGCTTATATAGCGACCATGCTTCAACAATTAATACCTGGTCAGTCGAACCTGGAAAAGAGCGGGTCGAAGAGATGTCAATGTCAACACAATAAGTACATTCAATACATGATAGAAAAATACATATAATAATAACATAAGTGACAAGGATCAACGTCATAACGAAAAATATGTCACAACCATCTACATATTACCTTATCACATGCAACATTCACGAAGAACTCACTAGGATTATCACACGAGGGAGTTTGCACGAGATTCTATCCAACAACCGTAGGGATATCAACATGCAAAATGTACTATGCAGATTTGGGAACAATCCAATTACAATAAGCAATATCTGTTATTGTACCTCAAGGAAGTTTCACTCATAACAACATGATTCAAATCAATAAATACCTCCTTTTCCTATACTTCACAATCCGGGGAATTCAATCCTCATGTGGGGATATTTCATCACCAGTTCGGACTAGCCTCAATATGAAAAACCTAAAATCTATATAAAAAATCCAAGTAAGGAGAAAATTCACTCTGCAAAAAGCCAAATACTAGAGAAGAAACCATGAGTTGGACAAAGTTCGCAGTTGATGACCCTCCTAGATCAAGTTCCTAGAATTCAGAAGAAGGTTAACCATCTTGGCCCAAACGTGAGAAGAGGAATTTCCCCTTCACATAAAGGCGCATATGGATCCTTTGGGTTTTACTCAACCCATTGGTAAAGGTAACAACAATCAATATTTTTATTGTGCTGGATGCAGGAAGAAAATCTGGAAAAAACCTTCCAAGAAACACTCCAACATTGGAATAAGTGACTGGCAAACCAAATCAAGGGTGATGCCAAAATAGAGTATTAGGAAATCAAAAGTTTGTAATGGTATGCAAGAAGCATCCTACTCACAGGAAAAATATATCTTCAACCCAGTAAAACATCGGAACATTAGGCATAAGAGATGCAACTGATTTGACCAACAATGTAACTCCACGAACAATAGCTCAGTCGGAAATAGTACCCTAAGTCGATCATTCACATAAATATTTTGTCTCTTCTTCTTACATACTACTTTGCTTGCTTCATCTATACTTCTCCATACTGTAATATTGTAATCAAAATATGAAAAAAAAAAAATATTGTATGAACCCCTCTTGCTCGGGATGAGCAAGGAATTGAGGTGGGGGGAGATGGTGTAGGGGCTAGTTGACTAGACCTGATGGTCGACTTAGAACTTGTTGGTTGATTGACGTAGTTAGAAGTAGAAGTCGGTCAAATTCTATGTTAACCGACTAACCTAGGAAGTTAAGCAGTTACAACTACCTGTTAGAGGTATAAATACATAAGCACATGAAGGCTCATATAGCTTCATGGGAGAGGATATATGTAATTGTGATGTATTTTCTATCATATAATAAAAGGACACTTCTTTGAACTCTTATTACTTATGTACGTCTCTCTATATGTCTATGTGTATGCATGTATCTCTATGATGGCTATGTAAGGTTCTACTGGTAACATTCCCTACTTTCCCCTAGATTACAAAACAACTCATGCACTCACAGAGTCACATAACCAATAATTCACACACATTTCTACATGGTTTTGGCATATGACCCTATAGATTATGTAGAGGATGAAGGGAATTCATATTGGAAAGCTTCCATGAATGAAGGGGATTTGGATCTTCTTCTTTCAAATAATATAAAGTGGATATATGCAGACATTTCACTAGAGTATCTACTTCATTATATCCATACAAAAATCTACATATTCATCAAAATATTCATCGAGCATCAACTTGCATAGTTGCGAGGTCTCCTTGGAGTGAAGGACATAGTTTCTTAGCAATTGTCTTTATTTCCTTATTCATTTTTCATGCATTGTACTTTGACGAGTGGGGGGTTCCCATTAAGTTTTCCCTCTTTCCTCTTTTTTTTCAGTGTTTATTCGTTAGATTCATTGTAAAATGGGTACCTAACATGGCCTTATTTCCAGGGCCCATTCTTCATTAACACCATAGTAGTGTTAATGGGGGTGTTGGAGATATTATACATTCACTTATTAAATTTTTCCTAATCTTCCTAGTCACTGTGAGGGTCTCATATTTTTTTTATGGATTTTCCTAAAAAATAGGGAACCTCCTAAAAAACAAGGGTGCTTCTCCTCTTTAGTTGAGACTAAGTTAGACTAGTGGAAGACAACTCATGCATGCACTTCACCTCGATTTTCTCACCATGAGGGTACATATCATATGCATGAGGCTAGGAGGGTGCATATCTCATACATGCATGATTTTATCTCACCTCCACACGTGTGACTCAATTAATTTATGATTGTATTGGAAGCTGAGTTATACTAGGTAGTAGATAACTCTGGTTTTTTTTAGTGAGTGTTTAGATCACTCTTGATCACTAATATGGCATTTTAGATCTCTCTAGACCTTATATATCACATTCACTCATCCATGTAGATATCTGTGAAATATTCACTTAGCCATTGGGATATATATTGGGTCTATTATTCATCCTATTATCCATGTATTATTAATAAAATTCTATTCTTTCTCTCATTTTTGCTTCTCTCTCTCTAGTTCTTTTGTAAGCTTTGTGTGAATTTTCTATAGCTAGGTTCTCTATGAAAGGTTTCATGGTTTCACCTAAACTTCACAACCACTTGGTTCATATGATTTATTGATTGGTATGGATTGGTTGGAAAAACATCGTGTTGTCCTAGATTGCTACAACAAGGGTTTTACATGCCTTGATGAGGAAGGGAATTTAAGAATATTTCAAGGTATTCTAAGGACTATATCTATCAGAGAGATTTCAATATCGCATATAAAAATAAGTATAATAAAATGGTGCCAGATATATGTAGCATATATCGAAGATCTAGTGAAGGATAAGGTGCCAAGTTTTGAATATTATCTAGTCCTAAAAGAATATGAATATGTGTTTTTGGAATTACCGGGATTTCCACCCAAGAGAGACATTGAATTCTCTATTGATTTGAATCCTGGAGATGCCCAAGTGTCCAAGACTCACTAAAGAATGAACACACTAGAGATGAAATAATCACAAATGTAGTTATAAGAGTTGTTGAATAAGTGGTGCATACACCCAAGTTCTTTTTGTGAAGAAAAAGGATGGAACTATGAGATTGTGTATTGACTTCAGATAGTTGAATAAGGTTATAGTAAAGAACAAGTATTTTTTTCCAAGGATTGATGATATTTTTTATCAAATAAAAGGAGCACACATATTTTCTAATATTGACCTTAGGTTAGGTTACCATCAAGTGAGAATACAAGAAGAAGTATCAAGATAATATTTTTGACAAGGTATGGCCCTTATGAGTTTGTAGTAGTTCCATTTGGATTGAAAAAAAATACCAACTACTTTATGTGTCTAATGAATGGAGTTTTCAAAGATTATATGGTCAAATGTGTTGTTATCTTCTTAGATGATATTCTTATCTACTCCAAGATAAAGGAGTGTTAGGGTTCACTAATGTGAATAAGGTCAGGTTATTTTCAAATATGTTTATTAAGTTTTAGAGTCATGACTTGGTCTTGTACAGACCAAGACATGACTCAATTAAAAGTGTGTGTGTGTGTGTGTGTGTGTGTGTGTGTGTATTTGAGTCTTGTCAGTCTAGCACTTGTGTATTCCTTGGTATTGAGTCAAATTTTTCTAATATCATATCTTTTTTTAGGAGTTCTAAGAGGTCGAATTATGTCAATAATAAGTGATTGGTCATGTATGCTTAGTCATCAGTCAAGGGTCACTAGTCATTTGTTTTGTAAAAGTGGTATTCCATCATTTCAAAGATCAAAGTCATGTCAAATGGTCATCATGGAAATGTAAAGGTGTGTTATGGTATGTCCTTGAGTCTTGCCAATATGAAATGTGTTTTTTTACTGCTCAACCACATGGACAAATCATTCTCCTCCAGTGTGGAAAAGTTTGATGTGAAAGTTCCTAGACTTTCATAGCGAACAATTGTCATGATTTTATTGATCTCACCGTGAAATCATGAGATTTGGATCGCATTTTTGGGTGTGAAGGGACAAGTACACATTCCTATATTATAAAATAATCGTATTCCTCATTCGAAATTGTTCGTATCCATCATAAATCTCTCAAGATCTATTCACTGTGAAACTGCTTTGTTCGTTGTGAAACTGTCTAACACGCTATGAAACTGCCTCACGCTACAAATCCTCTATTCCATCGTAGGTTTTCAGTATGATTCTTTTCAATTGAGTTTTATTTTCTATTTTTGGTTATGTAACCCCTCTCATATGATTCCAAGTCTCCCATCAAGCCTTTCTTAGTGTAAAACCTTAATTTATGCACCAAACCCTAATGCTGTGAAAACCCATGTTTTTGTGTTATTTATTTGTCACGTCGACTGAGGACCTCTGCCTACCAAAGTCCTCTTTATTTTTAGTGGACCTAAAATAAATAAGTGTCAACTTCTTTGTAGTAATTAATTCACTTACCATAAAACTCTAGGCACTAGCTAAACCCTAGCTAATGTAGGTATTTGGATATCGTTCTGTTGTGCATAAAAACCGGTTTCTTCTCATCATGTAATGGCAGCGATGGAATATGCAGAAAATAAAAGATACAACAATGGTGGAGAAATTTGTAGGTTTGAGCCTTAAGGGATGAATTTTATCAACTTAGACCCGATATACAAAAAATATTTCTAGCAAGTTGGGTGCCTCACCTTTTGTGAGAAGTTGTAGGGCTATAAAACAGAGGTGGCAAAGAAATTTTGCTTGAACTTTGAAGGAAATAAAACCAGAATTGGACCTCTTGAGTTCCAGGTGTCAGAAAAAAATATTGCTGCTAGAACAGAGATGCATGCATAGGGGGGAAGGTGGTTTAAGGGCATGTCACTATATTTCACCTTCTGCAATGACTATTTTAAACTTAAGCATCATGATGAATAACTATCAGTTAGAGTCTGTAGGAAACATATGTTGGAACTTTTTGATAAGTTGTTGAGGGTCATCTAAAGATACTTAACCTATGAAGGATGGTTCAACAAGGTGTATCAATATCACATAATGTTATTGATGCACTTCACAGGTGAGAAACCCCTCAACCTGCCTTTTTATCTATACAAGAGCCTTGAAAAAATAGTAGATAGGGTACAAACCAAGACCAAGAAGATTGAGGCCAGCCTGTTCCATTTCTCTCTTATCAAAATATTATTGCTAGAAGAGCTCAAGAAGACCAATATTGAGTGGGATTCATTATTATCCTCAACATGCTTTTCCTAAGAGATTACCACTCCCAAAGCAAAGAAAGTTCCACCTTCTTCAATTGAAAGGGAATTTTCAACAAGCCTTGAGAATTCTAAAGGGAGGCAGAGTAAAAGATCAATTGAACAAAGTGAAGAAATTGAGGAAGTTATTCCTAAAACTTATGAAAGAAAAAAAAAGGACAAGAAACTTTTCTTCACCGTTGAGGTAGCTGAGGAAAGTACAGAGACCCCTATCAGCCAAGGAAACAAAAGGAAGAGCAGGGTAGTGGAGGAAAACCCTAGGAAACCTTTAACCAGGTCTGTTGCTAAGAAGCTCACTCTGGTAGAGAAAGATGTGACTAAATCTCTTGATCAACATCTAATTGTAGAGACTATTTAAATCCAATCTTCTCCAGAGAATGATGGGACAATGCAAGGACTAAGAAAGTAGCTCAAAGCAACACACAGTTGCATAACACAGATGAGGGATGAGGAAAGAAAAATGATTAAGAAGGTTTATCAGAACCTTGACTTGTTTGAGGAGGCCCTTGAAAACAATAAGAGAATGGTAAGTATATCCTTTCATCTACGTAGGCAGGTCAAATACCTCTATCAACAAAACAAATTTGTAAATGCAGAAAACAAAGTATTGAAGAAAACATTGCAGTAGCAAAAAGAAAAAGGCTAAAAGGAAGTTAGATTTGTTGGATCAAGAAGCTTGTGAATGATAGTTGGATGGTTAGAGGCTTCTTTTAGTTTTTCTTCATTTTTGGTTACACATAAGTTTGATCACCAGACTAGATTTTGATTTATAGCCAGAGGATATTTAGAGTTTTGGTTTTTGTCACTTCAAGGAAACATTTTGAGCAACAAATTTTATTTTTTGTGGACTATTAGACTTATATACATGTGCCTAGACTCCACACTACCTTTCATATAGAGAATAAATGTTTAATGACTAATTACATGCCTGCACAGAACTTTCACAGTGTGAGCTCACTGCGAAAGTGTTGTAGCTCACAATTTTGCAGTGAGCACACTGCGAAAGTACACCAAACTGCCAAATCAACATATGATTGGACTTCTAACTATCAACACTTGTCCCAGTCGACTCCAACATTCTAAGACTTTATCAAATGACTTAAAAAGTTTGAAATTTTAAAGGATGTCTTGTAATTAATGAAGTCAATTTTGACTCCTATCATCTTGCAGACAATTTTGAGTTAGTTCTTGTTTTATTGTAACCAATTTTATCCTTAGGGAAGTAGTTGAGCTCAAATCCCTGAGCTTTGGGATGAAATATTTCTATATATATTGTAATTGTAAATGTGCAAGGGGTTGGATAGAGCGTAGGAGAAAGGAATGTGAGCATCTATTGTGATGATGGTTTGAAGTTTGTCCCTCTTCTTTGTGTATATATTTTATTTCTTTTTTTTCATTTCATCTGTAACCTATAAGTGTCTAATTGGAATTTAATGATTTGGAATTCATATTTTTCTGATGCTCTAAATAAAGCAGTTAAATACTTCAATTTCCTCCTAAATTATCGTCATAATTCATCTAAATTGGTTCTCTGAGAGTAATAAGTTGTTTTCCCCATTCTTTTGTTATATTACAATGATATTTTAACTAAAAATCCATCATCTACCTGACCTTTTCTTCCTGGATTGCTTCAAAACCAATCACTGATATTTATGTTTTGTTCTTGAGTTGACTCCATGCCCAATGGATTCCTTCTCAGTTGTGTCATCAAATTTATAAACCGTGTCATTTACTTATAGATCTAACCACTGCACTTCACAAAACCAATCAATCCTTCACCGAGTTGCAAGAGAAATCCCTCTATGGGTTGGAAGGGATAACTTCCAGTCCTAAATCTTGGTTTGTGGTTACCTCTGATTTTTCCTCCTTCATTCAAGGAAAATTACAGAATGATAACATTTTGGCACCATTGTCGGGTAACAAAAGTTTCATTTTCCCTGGGAGATTCACAACATATCCAGATCTTATTCCTGAGGGTAACAAAGGATCAGAAACAACACTGGATGAAAATTTACCCTGGTGAATCCATCATCAATATCAGTTGTAGAAAGTGATACCATTGAATAATCCTAGCTACAAGTAAGATTCATACAAGAAGAAATCTTGATCCAAATCCTACACAAGAGGTTATTGATCCAGAGAAGATCTTGCGTAAAAGTGAGAGAAAACCATTAGAAACATGTACATCTCAATTATATAGGTATTCTTCTTTACCTAAATATGGAGTGAAAAGTATTCAAGATATTTCATTTGATATAGGATTTGAACAGTCACTTTTCAAAACTAAATCAGAGTCATATTTGAGCCACACAGTTTTTTATAGAATAAAATTTACATCCTTAATATATTCATCTATTCCTTCTGTTGTTATTAGCCCCACTTATTTCCCAAAATTTGTTGTCATCTCTCCAAAGGAATCAATACCAAGTTAGGCTTCAATCCCAATTCAAAATCCCCCTAGAGTCTTGGCTACTAGGTTTGCCCCTCTTGTTCTCCCTTCCCAATTGCATGATTTTCTTCAAAATTACTCTCTGAGAATAAACACATATGGTGCATAGGAGTATATTTCAGCTCAAAAACACTTAGACCTATTTAATGAATTTGTTGATGAGTATCTCAAAATGAGTTTGATTGCACAAAGTTTCTTAGGTGAGGTCATAAAATGGTTCAAAGCCCTTCCAACAACTAGTATCCCTAATTTTGGAAAGTTTGAAACAATTTTTCTTGGGAGATGGGGAGATAAGAAGAATCCTCTACAATTGTTTGACACAATATAATAATTTGAAAATACTTCCCACTGAGACAGTTCATGAGTTTTCTACTAGATTCTTGAAAGTTTATAACTCAATTCCTGCTCAAGTAAAACCTCTTCCAGGAGCTGCTCAATTGCATTATGTAGATGCATTTGAAGGTGACTTTGCACTTCTACTAAGCAAAAGAAGATCTGCTACCCTGACATACATGATGAATTATGCAATAGAAGTGGAAGTAAACCTAGCTACGTCAAGAAAGATTAAACATCAAGTAGAAGATGAAAAGGAGAAGATCAAATACGAAGAACAACCTTCAACTTCTCAGTCATCATATGAAAAACTTGATCTAATGGTAAATACTATAGAGAAATTGGTATAAAAGTTGTCTTTAGATAAAAAAACATGTCATTAGATAAAAACCTGAGTCCCAAATCAAAAATCCAAATTTTAGGAGGCCACCAGCTCCTCAAGTAAGATAGAGAGATCAAAGGAATCAAGGTGATCAACAAATTATACATCCTTTCCAAAATAACTATGTAGAAGATTTTGAAGAACCACCTGAAGATCAAATTTATTGTTTTGATTTGGATGAGTGAGAAGTTTATCTAACTAAAGAAGAGGATGATGTGTTTATGCAAGAGCAGAATGATATGTTGTTAATGGAAAAAGAAGATTATATAAAAGGGTATCAAAATTCCATTATGGAGTTCCAAAAGCAGTATAACCTTAGAAACAAGATGGTGGAAAGAAATCCTTCAAAAGGGCCTCAGGAGTATTTTCTTTCTTCAAGTAAGAAAAAGAAAGATATTCCCAAAAAAGATGTACCAAAGAAGGATGAGCAGAAAGAAGATTCCCAACGAAGGTTCCAGAAATAAACAAGGATTCAATCATTAAAGAGGTAGAAAAAACTCAACCCTCTTTTAGTTTTGAAAGTGAGATAGCAAAGATAAAAAAATTCTATACCTTTTAATGAGCTGATCATAAATGTTGAGTATAGAAGTCAAATTATCAAAATGTTAAAAATGGAACAAACATCCGATGCTCTAAATCTACAAGATGATCACCCTGCAATTTTGTTTGGCCCCCGGGTGGAAGAAAGTGGTGATGAAGGTGATGTACCTCCATTTTATACCAGTCTTAATATTCATGACGTGACTTTACACAATGCAATGATGGATTCAGGGGCATCCCATAATTTGATGCCAAAGGTGATCATGGAGGAACTAGGTTTGGATATCACAATACCTTATAAAGATTTGTTTTCTTTTGATTCAAGAAAGGTGAAGTGTATGGGATTAATTAAAGACCTTGTTGTTTCCCTATATGAAATCCCATCAAAGAACATGGTCGTGGATGTAGTATTTGCTAATATCCCTCCAATGTTTGGGATGATGTTGTCAAGGTCATTGGAAACAAAATTAAAGGGCACTTTGCAGATGGATATGTCTTATGCAATTATTCTAGTATTTGGATAGTAAAGAAGGCTATACAAGGAAATTTTTCCGAAATACATAGTGAGTAGCAAAGACAAGCCTAACAATCATCCCAATATTTACTTTGTTGATATTGATATTGGCTCTACAATTTTTCATAATGACTTGTGCTTTGAGAAAGAATATCAAAGTAATCCCAAACATCAACAAGAAAAACATATTTCAGATCAGAAAAATAATGAATATGATGGGTTATGGAACATAGAATTTGATGGAGTTGTCATAAAAGAAGGAGCAGGGGCATGTTTTTGGATTATTCCTCCAAAGGGTGCTTCAAAACTTTGTTCCTTTAAGTTGGTATTTGACTATACAAATAATGTGGCTGAGTATGAGGCATTGATCTTGGGTATAAACACTTTGAAAGATTTGGGGGAAAAATAATAGTTGTACATGGATATTCTGAGCTAGTAATAAATCAAATTAAAGGTGTTTATCAAAGAAAGCACCCTAGGATGAGGGAATATAGAAATGCAATCTTAGATATATTGGAAGAATTCACAGAATATGATGTTTTACTAATACCAAGAGGAAATAATATGATTGCATATGCTTTAGCTACTTCAGCTAGCATTTTCAAAATTCACATACATCCAAACTTAAGGTATGAGCTTCAAGTAAAACATAGGCCAACAATACTTGATAATACCAAGTAGTAGCAGGTTTTTGAGTGTGATCAACAGGTCATCAAGTTTCTCCAACTATCAATAGAATTTGCAAATACCCATATTGAAGAGGAAAATCTTTTTGATTAGGATACAAAATTAAGCACACTTTCAAATTCAAATGATCATCTAAATCAAATTGTTGGTAAGGATATTTTCCAGCTCAAAATAAATGTCATTCCTAAGGGTTTAGTTCCACTAGAAAAACGTTTTGACAATAATGATGTGGCAAAGTATACTAAAGTTAATCCAAATGAAAGTGAGGTGGAGGATTGCAATATTGGGACAAAAAATTAGCCAAATTTCATAAAAATATCCAAATCTTTGACTCCTGAAAATAAGGAGACGTATGTTCACTTAATGAAGGAGTTTTCATATGTATTTTCCAGGAGTTATGAAGACTTGAAGTTATATGACACAAACATAATCTAGAATATCATTCCATTGAAAGAAGGCCAGAAACCTTTCAAACAAAAACTAAGGAGGATTAATTCATTTTTGATGGCCCTGATTGAAAAGGAAGTAAGAAAAATGTTTGAAACCAAGATCATTGTTTCTTTGAGGTTTTCTAGGTGGCTAGATAACCTTGTTCATGTTAGAAAGAAAAGTGGTGAAATCAGATTTTGTGTGGACTTTAGGAATTTGAACAGAGTCTCCCTCAAAGACAACTATCCCCTTCCCAAAATGGATTATATTTTGTAGAAAGTTGTTGGATCACAGAGAATGCCAATGCTAGATGGTTTTTTAGGGTACAATCAGATTATGGTGCATCTAGATGATCAGGAAAAGACAACTTTCACCACACCATGGGTTACATTTATGTACACAAAGATTCCCTTCGGGTTGATGAATGCAGGGGAAAAGTTTCAGAGGGCCATGGACATAGCTTTTGTAGAGGAAAGGGACAAGTTTGTTGTTATATACTTGGATGATATTACAATTTTTTCTGGATCTGATGATGATCATTTGAAGCAGGTTTTCCAAAAAATGCAGAAAATTTGGTATTTCTCTAAATCCTAAAATGCTAAATTTTGGGATGCAAGAGGGAAAGTTGTTGGGTCATGTCATTTCAAAAGAGGGAATCAATATAGATCCTGGTAGGGTGGATCCAATCCTGAAAATTAATATCCCTAATGTTATCACCTACTAATTTGTATCAATTTTTCCCAAAGCGTCTTGTCCTTATGCTATTTTTCCACTCAGACTTTCAAATTTTTTCACCAGCTCCATCAAGCTCCCATCACCTAATCCTTCGCTCAACTGGTCATCCAAAATATTCATGTCCTCCATAAGTAAAAAATTTGACAAATATCCCAAACATATACCTAGTCTTAATGCTTATCTAATTCCCTTTGTTCCATCACTTCATTCATTTTTACCCTTATTTTCATATTTCCGTTGAAAATAAAAAATATTCATTTTATTAAACACCCTTATCTTATCCACAAAGTCATGTGTTAAAGCCTCATATGCCCAAAGTCTTTAAAAAATTGGAAAAACAATTATTATTAATATAAATATTTTTATATTAAAATATTTATATTAATATTTAATCCAATATTTAATTTATGGAATCACGTCAAATCATATCATGGGCACGAATCTCAATTTATAACTTGGAAAAATCAAAGCTTGGATGGAGGGTGCACATACATATCGTGGATTGAAGTAAGGAGGAGGTTAATTATGTGAAGGCGGATCGGGGAATCGTGGTTTATTTGGTGGACACTTGTTTTTACGTGGAGCACATCGGAGGTAAAAGCAGTTTGATTTAAACCACTTTTTTCCCAAGCCCGATATAATAAATGCAAGCATTTACATAAATTTTTATGTGAGGAATTTTTCTAGGAGTGCATTTCAATAATGATTATGGGATTTCCAATAAAAGAAATTCCTCCTCACGGTGAAAAGGTTTTACAGAGGTAAGATTTAAGTTTTACACATTAATGTTATTTCCATGCAAAATATTTAAATGGGAAGATGCACGTGAACGAAAACTTGGATAATTCTTTATCCAAATATTTACAAAAGTAAAAGAAGAAGATAAAAGGTATTTTTCCAAAGACGGTAAATTGGAAAAACACACAGTAAATGTTTTTTCCACAGTGAAACAGTAAATTGGAAAAACATTACACAGTAAGTGTTTTTCAAAGGAAATAGTAACAGTAAATGTTTTTTTACAGTGAATGGTGAATTGGAAAAAGCAAGACATGGTTTTAAAGACCACGAGCATGAATTAAACTATGGAAAGTTAATTCTCCAGGATAGAAAATATTTGGGAATTATTTTTATTTCAAATATATTATTCCCAAATGTTTAATGAGAATATGGATAAATGAAATTATATTTGAAAGAGTATGAGTGAAATTTCAAAGAGAACATGGCAGAGGAAGGAGCTAGAGCGTCAAAGGAATCTGCAGGGATCATGAAATGTTTTTTTTCTTAAAACTGTCATTTGTAATCAATGTAGAAGATGAAATATTTCATTTCATTTATTGTAACTGGTTGCACACTGAAGGAACTCGAATTGTATAAGTGTTAGAGGTTTTGAGTGTATTAGAGAGGGAAGAAGTGCAAGGGCACAGTTCTGGTGGTTCTGGACTCTATTGTAATTTTTCTGGGACTGAATTGAATACATATGAAGAATCATTTTGAACTGTTCATGAAAAGATTCTAATGCCTATGATATGAGTTTTGTATTCCTTCACTGTTTGTATTTCATGTGTTCTTTAATTCCATTTACGTTGTATTCTGTTTAAATTGGAGAGTTAAAGGCCCAAAATTCATCATTTGATGCTCTTGGCTTAAGCAATTTAAACTGTGTGTATTTCCTCCTAACTAATTCAGAATTCATTTTATTAATGCTTTGATGCAGTTACTTGATTTTCCCCTTTCCTCTTACACTCTGCAAATTTCAAGTTACAACTCAGATTCATTGCCTCACTTAGCCTTTATCCTCTGGAGAGTTCTATTAGTTGATCATTGTTTTCATTCAATTTTAGAATTTTCACTCCATAGTGTTACACATCAAAATCACTCAACTGGATAAGTGTCGCATATGCTTATCACTTGTCGTAAGTGTTGCAACTTCCTTACAACTTTCGCAAGTTTCGCAAGTTGGTTACAAAGTGTTGCAAATGTTGTTGAATCATACTACCACGATGACGACACTAAGGAGGCACTTGAAACATCTTATATACTTGGTTTGAATAAAGAGAACTGGTTCACTGGAGTCAAACATCTCTTAACACCTGAAAAGAGATTCCAATCAAGAGTTTTGAGGGTGAACGCTCCCCTAAAACAGCCTTAGGAGCACTGGCGCTCCCCTATAAGGCCTCAGGGAGCGTTATAACGCTCCTTTACCCCTCTGTAGGAGTGTTGCCCACTTTTGAAGCATTGGCGCTCCCCTTAAGCCTCTCTGGGAGCGTTCTAGCGCTCTGATGCCCCTTTTGAAGGAGCGCTCCCTAATCTGGGTCAGTTGTTAGCCCGGTGAGGAGAATAAGAAAATGATATTTCGAGATTAGGAGGCAGTTGCACTCAAATTCTTGGTTTCATCGAAAGATCCCTGATCTAAGGAGGACGTTCCCAACTTGTTATAAACATAACCCAAGAGGTTAAGCTCCTCCCAACCTATATAAGCAAGCTCTATGATGGTGGAAAGGGGGAAGAATTGCTAGCATGAAACCTATGATCTCATAGGAAACACACAGTCAGCCAAAAGAGAAGTGATCAGTGAAGTTGTTGTCAACCAGGTTGTGAATCTTTCGAGCAAGGGTTAGACGAAGGGGACTTGATGAAGCTGTCGCATTCGCATCTATGATTGTAAGTACTGCTGTCGTTATTCTCATTAATATGACACGCTTGGCCTGTTTCTTTCTAGTTTGTGTCTGATGTTACATGAACTTATCATTTATTGATAGATTTGTTTTCAAGCTAATATCAATAGAGTAGGAAGTAGTCGTATCTTGTTTGCCTGCAGAACTCAGCTAGGAGCAAAAGGATTGGAGCGCAACTCGGAGCATGCAGGGACAAACGTCGGTTAAGAGGTACTTTTGTTATCCTTCCTTCTCATGTATTAGTTTAGATAAATTTGAAAGGAAGTCAGTGTCCACGTTAAGCATTTTTCTGTCTAGGGTTAAGGTCAAGCCTTAGAGGCGATCTACCTGCCCGCAGGGAGACTTTCCTACAACAGAAACTGGCGACTCCACTGGGGAGATAGCCTCGAATCGAAACCTCTTGTTTCGATTCCTCCTCATTTGACCTAGTTCTGTCTCTTGATTGTTTCAGACCTGGTTCACTCCTCTTCTGATTGGTTTCATGAGCTGATTGGCTTCCTACCTTATCACACTCAGCATACTTGTCAACTTTGAATCCCAATTTTTGGAATTTGTTGACATTTCTGGGGATTTCAGACCCTGGCGCCCCTGACCTAGTGTTGACAGAGCGACAGCGCTCCTAATACCTTAGCACAGAGCACTATAATGCTCCTTGCCCTTGGCAACAGAACGCCAACCTCTTTTTGGCCCAATAACCCTCCAAAAATGCCTTTTTCAGGGTTTGCCTCTGTGTCTCTTTTGCTGAGTGATCTAGTGAGTCAACTTTTCTTCTCTTCCAACCTTGACATATGTCTTTTGATTTAAGAATAAGAACTTTACTATTTGGATCTTGTAGCCTTCTTCACCATTTTCATTAAGTTTTTCCTGTTGAGTGAAATTCGAAACCCATGCATTGTTTTTCTCTTCTCGTCAGCTAAGTAAAAACCCTGGTGAAGGTCATCAAAGGCCTACAGACATATTTATCTTGATTTAAGTCAAGGTCATTGTTCTTCAACTTTTTCTTTTTGGGTGTAAATTTTTTTTTCACTTTGATTGTTTCTTTTCTTTTACTTTTTCGTTTTGATTACAACAAGAGGGTGCATTGTTTGTATGACTTTATCTTGTGCTAGTTTGATTTTCACGCATACAAAGACAATTAGCAAGACAAGCATTGTGTTGAATTGATATACGAACAATGAAAAAGCATCTCCATGATTGATTGTGCATATTAGAAGGAATTTTAAAAGTTTTTGCATTACATCAGGATTTGATTGAGAAAAAGAATCGTTTGAGGACACTCTGTAGTTGTGCTTGTTAGTGAAAATAACTCTCTCTCTCCCTTAGATAGACGTTCATCGAAAGAAAATGACTGCTTATCATGTTCGATGCATTCTTTGGGTCTGAGTCATAATCCCATTTGTTTCACTTCCACACACCCCTTTTGCATAAAGAACGGCCATAAAAATCAATGCTAATTAAAAATTATCTAGAAATTTTTCTTTGCTAGGATCCTCCACCAACAATAGAACATGTGTAGTACTTTGGATTAGGTTGTGAGCATAACTCTCCAAAGTTTCTAAAAAAAACAGTAGCATCCTGAGTTAGGGAGAGTCAAATCAAATTATCATATAAGTCTGCCTGGGATCCCCCTCTCACACAGGGGTTACGCACGAGGTCGCATTCAGGTAAGCTACAGGGACTAACCCTCCGTTGTTTAACTAATTGTGGTGGTTGGATCGTATTATGGGGGTCACTTTGAGGTAAATCTACAATTACTGTGTGGAAGCCTTCTACTTGATTTCGGGCTTGATACCCTGCCTATACGTTCTGATCGGACTGTCGACTGTTCCCGTCCAGGGGTTGACTACGAATTGGTAACCTTAGTGGCCATAATATTTAGGGTCTTACATGAGGTGATGGTGACAGGAATTCTCATTGTACCTGGAACAAACATTGGTCAAACTCACTTGGGCTCCTTGGAGGGTAAATCCATAATTACTACGTGGAAGCTTTCACCAAGGCGTAAGTCTGTTAAGCAGGTCACCATTGTAACTGTTCCACCCTACTCCCACTCCTTCTGGACTTGATCACACGACATTGGATTTCATCACCAACTAGTACGGTCATCAAAAGAAGGTCATGTTTGCTTGGTTGTGATTCTTATATTTTTAGCGTGTGCTGTTTCTTTTCGCTAGTTGGCGATAGATTTCTTTTGTCGACTCTTTTCCGCCAACATCGACCCTCCATGATGCTCGAATAGGCTACAGGGACTTCCTCCAGAAAATATGGAAGGAGACACCCCTTTACCCCCTCATTCTACGGAGCAATCTCCTCAATAGAGCGAGGTTCATAACACTAGAATTTCCCAAGAAGAAGTTCCCATCCCTTTGGAGAATTTTCGAATTGTCTCAGAATATCCGGAAGCTTATCGCATTCTGGAGGGATACGAACGACAAATCCTCCACTTAAATTCAGCCGGAGAATTTGTTGTCAATCCGAATATTCCGGCTGGGTCTCCTCAGAACCCTTTAGCCAATGACCCTTTTTGGACTGCGGACGTTGTTCGAAATCCACCACGCTTGGTGCGAGACCTTTATGGAATAGGATAAGGTGTCGACGCATCTTTTTCCTACACTGTACCCCCAAATCACTTCATCGGTACTACCACTTTTACAGCCACACCAATCGTTGGTCCAAACATACCGTTCGTTGGCCCAAGGCCTACTATTCCCCTCCAGATGGCCCATTCTACAATGGCCCCGCACATTCCAACTATCCCTGCCGGTAATGCGGTAGTTAATCAAGCCCTGATTGGCACACCTGTAACACCAAGACCTAATCTCCCTTTTGGATTTAGGGCACTGAACGTATCCGCTACCACCACTGCCCAAACCACTACTCAAATTGTTCCGGGAAGTTCCATACCTATCCAACAACCCAGAGGGACTGGCCTTAGTGGTCCTAACCCAATCGGAAACACCGGCCAGTCATTGGCATCCAACTTTCAGATCCCGGGAACTCTACCTCAAACTGGGGGGCATCCCCCCTCTGGAGGACAAATTCCATTCGGAGGGAACCCTAATGCTAGGGGGCATCCTCCCACCGGAGGACAAATTCCATTCGGCGGGCACCCTCATGCTAGGGGGCAACCTCAAATTGGAGTCCACCATCAACCACAAGGAAAAAATGTGTCCGTCGCACCCAATCCGTGGAGCGTCCCTTTTCAAGGAAATCTGCATGCCTCCACAGGACAAAATGTGCCTGCCGCACCTAATCCATGGAACAATCCTTTTTCAGGGAACCCACAATTCCCGACAGGACAAAATTCTCAGGCTCCATAACAACCTCCTTATGGACAAATGACCAACCCAACCCATAACCCTCAAAACCCATCCGCTTATCCTCCGCTAACCCATGCTTCTCAAAACACTTCAAATCCTGCATACCTTGGTCAAAACCAACCTCATATGAGAGGGCCCACTAGTTATAATTATCCACATAACCCGGTAATGGGCCCCACTGGTATACCCTTGCCACACCAACATTACCCACAGGTTAACCGACAACTACCTTTTTTGGCTACCCTGGATCTCCCAGACTTGTCTCGGTTAATGAATGATCACATTTATCATTCTCCGGTTTGTCCAGCTATTCCAGCAAAACTTCCTTCTGATATCCCAAAATTCGACGGAAAATCCGGAGAAGACCCAAAAAACCACGTGATGACTTTCCATTTGTGGTGTTCATCCAACTCCCTCATGGAAAACTCTATTCGTTTGCATCTTTTCCAACGAACACTTACGGGTTCCGCAGCAAAATGGTATATTGAATTACCACACGCATTTTTTCACGATTTCAACTCCCTTGCCATGTCCTTCCTCACACACTTCCAACTGCCCATCCGATACGAGACATGTACTGAACTATTAACCTCTCTCCATCAGACAACTTCCATACACATCTCCGATCATATCCATGAATGGAGACGACGACGAAGGCTAATCAAAGCAGTCATCCCTGACCAATTATTAGTGGAATGGTTCACGAAATCATTACTACCTAAGATCGCTCGTGATGTTGCCATGGGCGGCGTGGTCACCGAGGAAGAAGCCATCGTCCGAGCTCAGTACTTAGACTTAGTCTATTCACAGTCCAGTACTCTGTATGAGTTGATACCGAATGCTACCCGTGCCACTAACGATCCATCCAAACCATCAACTGCTTCGCATGCGGATGGAGTTATTGGCTCCATCAAAACTCAATCTACCACTTAGTCTACTAGAACAATCCAGCGGCCTGCTTCGACGGTTGCTCCTAGTTCGACTGCACCCTCTTCTACCCCCACCCAAACTCAGGTCTCTGATGTGAATGCGGTCTAATCTACCCCTTCACAACAACTGGGGGGAAATAAGAAAGCGAGAAACAAAAAAAAGAAGAACAATAACAACGAAAAACCCAAAACCCAAACGCAAACCCCTGCTGCTGGAAAAAAACCACAGCACAAACCGAAATTTCCATGTCTCATTTGTGGTAACGATCACTACACTCGAGATTTCCCACACCGCGATGAAGTGGCTAAACTTTTCAAGGGAAATTTGCAACCCGCCGTGCTTACTCAGCCTTTTCCACAACAACAATATTTGGTTGCACAAACCCCTATGCCGGGGGGCAGTTCCAACCAACCCCCTGATGACGCCTTGACAAGCGCCCACATTTACATGTTTAACGAGGTTAATCTAACCACTCGTTCTGTGACATACGACATGCCAGTTAAACCCGACAAATGGAAGACTATTAATGGCTCTTCACCAGATCCTTTACCATCTGTTGTTAATCCTCCATCTGTTAGCCCTCCATCCGGGCCACTTCAGATTGAGAAACCTTCTTTTGACTCCATCTTACGCCCTCCTAAGAGTACCATCCAGAAATCCACTTTCAATCCTAATTCATGGGCTGCCCAAAATTACAATATTGTAGAAGATTTGGCCCAAGCCCCGTGTGCCATGTCTTCATTGGAAGTTTTACAACACTATCCTAACCAACGTAGGATTCTCTTAGCTGCTATTGGTGCTTTCGATCTTGATTCTTCAAACTACATCATGTTTAATCTGGATGATCATCAACTGCAACTCTCCCACCAGCTAGCTTTCCAAATCGATGTTGTTGTTCACAATCAACAAATCCACCGAACTATCCTGGATGAGGGAGCCTCTACCTATGTCATGTCTCTAGCATGTTGGAAAGTTCTAAAATCACTAGCCCTTAACAAATCCCCTATGATGTTACGCGCTTTCGATGGACGAGGTTTCCATCCTCACGGATTACTGCAATCCCTCGCCATTCAATTGGGAGGTAAAACTATTACCGTTGATGTCGAAGTGGTCGATGCTCCCCTCGATTACAACTTATTACTTGGAAGAAGTTGGTTCTACGCCATGAATGTTGTCGCCTCGTCGGTGTTTCGATGTGTACAATTCCCTCATCAAGGAAAAATTGTCACCGTCGATCAACTTGACTTCTGTATACCCGACGCTCGCATCCCTGCCACCAACAAAATTCCTTTTTTGGGAGACCACCCAGTTACGTATGAAAGCGTTGGTGTTGGATTATTGAAAGATTCTAGCCTTATGGGTACTTTCCCTACACCACTTCCAGTTACTGCACACCACATTGCTGCCGTCAACATGATCTCGACTATGCCTTATCAATCCTTGGAATCATCTGATCCGTGGATTGTACCTAGTCCTTTGGAATTCGATGTGCTCAGTGACACCATGCCACTCATCCCAGCCGAGGTCGCATACGTAGCTATTCAATATGCCTCTCCCTTTTCGAACACTTCACATTCCTTGGAACCTGACACTTACTCGGTGCCCTCGTGGTTGGATTCCCTATCATCTGTCGTTGATTACATTTCCCACATTTTTCCTTTGGACTAATCTATTATGGAAATGCTCAACATTGATGATTTGCCTTGGGATGATAACCACCATCGATCCTCTTTTCTTCCTCCATTGGAAGAAGTGCAAGACATACGATCTGTCTTCCCCCCCGCAATGTTACCGATGCTACACAATCCCCTATCCTCATACAAGATACTTTCTCTAAGGGGAACATGGGTAACATCTCTACTACAATCACAATTGACATTTCAGTCAAAGAAGGTGTCGTGGAAAATATTAATCTTGGTGCTAATTGCACGCCTGACGAAGTGGTTTCTTACACTGCTTTGTTCAAGGAATTCTGTGATGTCTTCGCATGGAGCTACGAGGAAATGCCAAGGATTGACCCTTCAATTGTCATACACGAAATCAAGACTTACCCTGACGCAAAACCGGTTCGACAGAAACTCCACCCGGTTCACCCCAAGAAAATGGTAGCTATAAAGGCAGAAGTTGAAAAACTTCTTAAATCTGGCTTCATCTATCCCGTCCCTTTGATGGAATGGGTCTCCAACCTCGTTCCAATTTCCAAGAAACAAGGGACCATCCGTGTTTGCATAGATTATCGAGATCTCAACAAAGCTTGTCCCAAGGACAACTACCCTATGCCTTTTATCGATCAGATCATTGATAATTGCGCAGGAAGCGTAATCTTCTCTTTCATGGATGGATTTTCTGGATACAACCAGATTGAAATCTTACTTGCTGATCAACATAAGACAACCTTCATCTACCCCTGGGGAACTTTTTCTTACCGAAAGCTACCTTTTGGCCTTAAAAATGCTGGTGCTACTTTCCAGTGAGCCATGTCATACGCTTTCCATGACATCAAACATATCGTGGAACCTTACCTCGATGGTTTACCCACCCATTCATCCAACCGACCCGACCACATTGGTCACTTGCGGGCAATTTTTCTTCGATGTCGTTTCTATCATATTCGTCTGAACCCACATAAATTCATTTTCGCTGTCGAATCCGGCCGACTCCTCAGTTTCATCGTCTCCAAAGACAGGATCAGGGTGGATCCCTTAAAGATCAAGGCCATCCTAGCCTTACCCCCACCTACCAGCTTAACCCAACTCCAAAGTTTGCAAGGCAAAGCAAACTTTCTCCGTCGTTTCATATGCAATTATGCCGAAATCACTAAAGGATTTATGCGGCTACTGCAAAAGAATGTCCCTTTCATCTGGGATGACACTGCCCAACGATCATTCGATGCTCTCAAGCACGCTTTGACCCATGCTCCTTTGTTACATCCTCTCGAATATACAAAGGATTATATCCTTTACTTGGCCGCTTCTACTTCTACCATTGCGATGGTGTTAGCTCAAGAGGACTCTAACGGCGAAGAACACGTGATTTATTATCTGAGCAAGAGTTTATCCGGACCTGAACTCAGATATTCGCATGTTGAGAAACTGGCTATGGCAGTCGTCATTACTGTCCAAAGATTCTGCCACTACATCTTATTACGCACCACCACAGTAATCGCAGACTCCAACCCCATGTACCATGTCTTGACGCGTCAAGTACTTGGGGGAAAATATTCGAAATGGATCATTATTCTTCAAGAATTCGATCTCGATTTTACAAAGGCTAAAGCCAAAAAATCCCTGGTGTTTGCCGAGCTTATCTGTGCTCTCCCAGGTGCCGATGGAAACATTGAACCTAGAGATTCTCTCCTCGATGAGTCTCTTTTCCTCATCAACACCTCTGACCCTTGGTACAGAGACATTCTCCTCTACCTTCAAGCCCAACGTTTTCAGCCAAACATCTCTCGAGAAGAGCGTCGACGCATCCGTCACCACTCTCGTCGTTATCTCATCCTCGGCGACACTTTGTCTCGCCGTGGTATTAACACCATCCTTCGGCGATGTCTGATTCACGAAGAGGCTGAACGTGTTTTGAACGATTGTCACCTTGGCGCCTGTGGTGATCGCCTTTCCGGGATGGCCACAGCCCAAAAATTATTACGTGCCGACTACTTTTGGCCCTCGATTTTCAAAGATTGCATCGAGGCCATCAAAAAATGCCCACCCTGCCAAATCTTTAACAAGAAGGCACACACCCACCCTACTACACTGCACCCCATTATTGCCATCGGCCCCTTTTCCAAATGGGGTATCAATTTCATGCAGTGTAAACCTACCTCAGTCGGGGGGCACGATTACATCATCATCGCTGTCGACTACTTCACCAAATGGGCTGAGTCTATGCCTACCTTCTTGAACGATGGTCGTACTGCAGCTCTATTCCTCTTCAACCACATCATTACTCGTTTTGGTGTACCACATGCCATTGTCACCGACCATGGTGCACACTTCAAAAACCAGATGATGAGCGAGTTACATGTCAAATTGGATTTTCTCCATGAAAACTCATCCCCCTACTACCCTCAAGTGAATGGGCAAGTTGAGGCTATCAACAAATTCCTAAAAACCATGATCCAACGCATGGTAGGGGAAAACAAAACAACGTGGCATTTACAATTGTTTTCCRCTCTCTGGGCCTATCGCACTTCGGTGAAAACCTCAACCGGATTCACTCCTTTCCATTTGGTCTATGGCATTGAAGTCATCCTACCAATCGAGTGTGAAATTCCATCACTCAAATTGAAAGTAGAACTCCTGCCCCATACTTCTGCAGAATAAGAACGATTCTTGTACCTATCCAAGCTGGATGAAACACGTCGCGATGCTGCCCTCGTTAATGAGGCACATCAGAAATGAATTAAGAGTCAATATGACAAATCCGTCCAACCTCGAGCCTTTGCAGAAGGGGACTTAGTCCTTGTTTATGACCAAGCACATGATAAATTGGGAACAGGAAAGTTAGAACCTATGTGGCACAGTCCTTACATCGTGAAGCGTGTTTTACATAGAGGTGCTTATGAACTAGTAGACCATGATGGGATTTCCCTGGGAGAGCCCCGAAATGGGCTTTACCTTAAAAATTACTATGCCTAGATCACCTAGCATCTGTACTTTGTACATTATTGTATTTTAGTTTGGTGTGTCTTTTCTTTCGCATGCTCGAGTATTTTCCGTTGCTGCTCATGACTGTGCCTGTGTTTTCATGCGCAAATGATGTCTGCCTTTCCTATCTTTTTGGGTTCGCAGATGGCGCCAACCGACATACCCGGAACATTCCATCGGCAACATGGGTTATTTATCAGTTTGAAGAGGTGGTGAGTTCATGAGGCATCTGTTTAGGACCAGCAACCAACAATATGGCAGAATACCACGCTGTCATCAGACTGTTGACCCAAGCATCCTCCCTAGGTATCTCTCGTATCATTATTTACTTAGACTCCCAACTCGTGGTTTATCAACTCAACCAGATCTACACTATCCGTAGTCCTATCCTGCTACGTCTACACTTGCAAG
>JZKD02S1678303.1:161251-182389 GCA_000966675.3 Picea glauca | reverse complement strand
GTGTTATCCTCCTCGAGGTCATTAAATCAAAAAGAGGTACTCATCTATCTGGATGGGGGAAAAATTGAAAGGAGCAAGCCAAGCAGTCTCTTTCAGAACATCATCCTAGAGTCGCCCTTGAACACGACACTTTTTCATCTTCTCATATCATAATCCGCTGAACCTCTTCACTAAACCAATCTTTGAGTTTCCTTTCACTCCTTTGGGTCACCCGATGCAAGTTATCGCATCCATTGCATAAGTTTTGGTCCATGTCATGTTTTGCTGTTGTGCCTCAGTGTTCAAGGGAAGTATCCGCCTCGATAGTCAACCATCCCAAATATCTTGTCTCAGAACCCGTGTCAGTCCATGTCCATTTGATTTGCCAATTACATCTCCATGTCCATTTCGTTTCATTGATGGGGGATACATCAAGGCCCTCCCTCGACGAGTCTATTCCTGTCGACTTCAACACATTATCCGGGAATTAGACTTAGAAACAAGCCAGTACTTTGGGACCTACATGCCTCAATGGCATGCCTCCTCACATCCGACAGTAGGTTTACATCATTGACCTCTGATCGAATGATTCCACGAATGTTCAACCTCATCTCATCTATTCACGTTCGATGGAATGTACTAAGGTACCTTGGGAATCATTATCATTAATGGTGATCTCCCTCACACTTGTTAACAGTTTACCTCATTGACCGGTAATCAAGTGGTTTATGCCATGTTCGACATCAAGACATCTATTCACATGGTCAAATTTGTACCATATTGGGATTGGTAAGAAGACCCTGGGTTGAGTAATCACTTTGATATATGCTTTTCCCAGGTTGCGGAGGAGTTTTATTGGACAAAGAACACATGCACTGTTACATAGATCCACTTTGTATTGGTCGTGGCTATGTCTTGTCATCTCGTAGATCCACTGTGTATCTTTCGTGGATACGATCAATCCGAGTCATCAAAGTATAGATCCACAGTGTATTTTCGGTGGCTATACCCTTTTTATCAATACAATTATGGATCCACAGTGTATATTATGGTGGCCATACCTTACAAGTCTCAATCACCCAAGCATAGGTATGCCTGCCTTGGGTTTTGAAATATGTCACGATATTTGTTGGATGTTTGTGTGCATCTTTCGTCAGGTTCTCCGAGTCTATACCCTTGCTTGAACGTCTACAAAGTATTTTATTCATTAGTTCGCATCTTCTGACTTCATACTTTGGGGGGCATTCTGTTACACATCAAAATCACTCAACTGGATAAGTGTCACATATGCTTCTCACTTGTCGTAAGTGTCGCAACTTCCTTAAAACTTTCACAAGTGTTGCAAGTTGGTTACAAAGTGTCGCAAATGTTGTTGAATCATACTACCACGATGACGACACTAAGGAGGCACTTGAAACATCTTATATACTTGGTTTGAAGAAAGAGAACTGGTTCACTGGATTCAAACATCTCTTAACACCTGAAAAGAGCTTCCAATCAAGAGTTTTGAGGGTGAATGCTCCTCTGAAATAGCCTTAGGAGCACTGGCGCTCCCCTATAAGGCCTTAGGGAGTGTTATAACGCTCCTTTACCCCTATGCAGGAGTGCTACCCACTTTTGAAGCACTGGCGCTCCCCTTAAGCCTCTCTGGGAGCGTTCTAGTGCTCTGATGCCCCTTTTGAAGGAGCGCTCCCTAATCTGGGTCAGTTATTAGCCCGGTGAGGAGAATAAGGAAATTATCTTTCGAGATTAGGAGGCAGTTGCACTCAAATTCTTGGTTCCATAAAGAGATCCCTGATCTAAGGAGGAGGTTCCCAACTTGTTCTAAACATAACTCAAGAGGTTAAGCTCCTCCCAAACTATATAAGCAAGCTCTATGATGGTGGAAAGGGGGAAGAATTGCTAGCATGAAACCTATGATCTCATAGGAAACACACAGTCAGCCAAAGGAGAAGTGATCAGTGAAGCTGTTGTCAACTAGGTTGTGGATCTTTCGAGCAAGGGTTAGACGAAGGGGACTTGATGAAGCTATCGCATTCACATCTACGATTGTAAGTACTGCTATTGTTATTCTCATTAATATGACACGCTTGGCCTGTTTCTTTCTAGTTTGTGTCTGATGTTACATGAACTTATCATTTATTGATAGATCTGTTTTCAAGATAATATCAATAGAGTAGGAAGTAGTCATATCTTGTTTTCCTGCATAACTCAGCGAGGAGCAAAAGGATTGGAGCGCAACTCGGAGCGTGCAGGGACAAACGTCGATTAAGAGGTACTTATGTTATCCTTCCTTCTCATGTATTAGTTTAGATAGATTTGAAAGGAAGTCAGTGTCCATGTTAAGCATTTTTCTGTCTAGGGTTAAGGTCAAGCCTTAGAGGTGATCTACCCGTCCGTAGGGAGATTTTCCTACAACACATATCCCTGTGTGTCCCTCCTCTTTTTGGCCAACAACTTTATTAAAAACCCCCAAAACAAATCAAATCTAGCCACCAGTTTCCAAAAGAAATATCAAGTGACACAAGAGATCCCTCTTTGAGTTGAGCAAGCTAGTTCCTCATCTCTAAAGTCGGTTGAAACAGTTACCTCTATCGTTTGTCTATTCAGCCAGACAAATTTACAGAGTGATAACATTATGGCGTCGTTGCTGGGGACGAAATTGAAATTTTTTCCCTGGAAAGAACGACATGGTTGAGTTCTAAGGTCTGATAGAAATAGACACTTAGGCACATATTGGTTGTATTCCTTCTCTGGTGACTCCACACATCATAAAATCAGTTTGAAGGCGATTCCACTGGTAGAAGAATCTAGAAATGTCAAATCTTCAATGGAGACTCCACTCTCAATGCATAATCTAGCTTCCAGAACATTATTGGCGACTCCACTCAAGATTTGAATGTAATTTGGAGACTCCACTGGAAGATGAGATCCCTTGACAGAGGTATGAAAAGACATTATGGAAGAAAACAAGTACTTAAATTTGTATTTTTTCCAAAGCATTTTATTGCTTGTTATAAGTTTCCTATGGTCCTTCCTTGAACATGCTAAACAAATTTTTCTTTACCTACTACATTCTAATGATGATCATGAGAATATTGAAATTGTATATCCTCCTCTTAAAGTTGTACATGCATATCCTCATTGTATCACTGATTTTGATAAAAAAGTTCCACCTGGGCCATGTGATGATGATAACCAAGTTGATGAGCCTCATGAAACCAAAGCTGATATTTCATTTCTTGCACTTGATCCAACACCCTCCAAGACTCAGCATAGATACAGACCCTTAAAGTTACCCCACATCCTTCATGATTTTCCTCCAAAACACTATGAGTACTTACCTTTGTTTGATGGGGAACCTGATTCCATCTCAGCTGAAAAAAACATCCAAGGGTTTGAGCATTTTATAGATTTGTTTGAGATTGACCATGATGATGTTTGTATGAGGGTCTTCTCTCAATCCTTGAAAGGAGACACCAAAGATTGGTTTAAACATTTGCAGCCAGAGACCAATAGATCATGGGAGGACTTGAAGGATGTCTTTTTAAAGTTTTGGGGTAGGAAGAAATCTTTGGATCTACAACTTATAGATTTCTATTCCTTAAAAAAGAAGAACAATGAAACTATTTCTATATTCAATAGAAGGTTTTCCAATACATATTACAATTTGTCCAAAGAAATTCAACCCACTGAAGCTACTGCCATGCTCCATTATGAAATTACTCTTTATCCAAATTTGTCTTTCCTCTTGATGGAAAGAAGACCTAAGTCCTTACAACAAATGTTTAATGATGCTCAGGACATTCAACACAACATCCAAGCATGTAAATAGATCCAAAATGAGGGGTTGAATTCTCAAAAACATGAAAGTGAATATGAACTGAAAATAGTTGATTGGAATCTTGAGCATAGAATTCACAATATCATAGGTCCTCTTGAAGTTTCCAATGCTAATGATTTTGCAAAAAATTGTATTCCACTTGTTGAAAGAGGAGGTGTTGATTTAACTTTTGATCCATCCCATGATAAGCAGGGGGATGATCCTTTTATGTATTCATTTGTAGACAGTCAAGAAGATGAATTTTCAAATTAGTTTATCAAAGAACATGTTGATATTCCAAGTTTGTTCTTGTTAGATGGCATTGCATATGTTGTTGATTTTCCTATATATGATGAATATGATGTTGACTCCCTAGAACAACCAATTACATGTTCTCTATCATAAAATGTTCCTTTTCAGCAGTGTAATGAGATCAATCAGCCTACATATCATAGTTACAAAGAAGAAAGTATTGAATCAACTGAGGGGAATTCTTTACCTTTATGCTTTTCTTCATTCAAATTGTCGAAAGAAAATCCTTAGATCATCATTGAAGCAAAGGAATGTGTGTTAATGCCAAATCACATTGATTCACTGAAAAAAATTGACAATAAATTGCAGCAATCTTCTCATGTGTTTGATGACCCTGGTACTTGTTACATAGAAGGTCTTGTCAATACAAATTTGCAGCCATTGGTTGAAGACGAATCTGAAAATGAGTGTGTTCAAAAATTCAAATAAATTGAAAAATATGCCTATGACAATAATGAAAAAAATGAAGAAAGTTTTGAATTAGGTGAAAGAACCTTGCCATTGTGCTTTTCCTCTTTCGAACTGTTGAAACAAAATGTCTATATTGTTTAAAATAAGAAATCCTCTAGGCATAATGTTAAATATGAAGAAAGCAGTGGATTTGC
This sequence comes from Picea glauca, assembly GCA_000966675.3. NCBI lineage: Eukaryota > Viridiplantae > Streptophyta > Pinopsida > Pinales > Pinaceae > Picea > Picea glauca. The sequence continues at coordinate 177,670 of JZKD02S1678303.1, read as the reverse complement.
AAATGAAAAATATCTTCCATTATGTTTTTTTTCCTTTAAATTGTTGAAAGCAAATCATGAGATAACAAAAGAAGTAGGGAAGTCTGATTGCATTCACAGTGGCATTGTTTTACATGAGAAAATGGTTATCAGTGAGGAATAACAACAAACTTCTCATGCATTTAATGATCGTGTTGTTGATTACATGGAATCTTATCTCGGTTCAAATTTGCAGCCCATGCTAAACTACTAGCTTGGAAATGAAGATGATAGTAAATCAACATCATTGTTAGACATGGATTTCTTTCTACCAGGGGTTTCATTTTAGACAACACTATCTTCTTATTCATAAGATTGTTATTTCTAGCAGTCTCAACAGATTTTTCATCCTCTTGGTAGCAATCAACATGTTAAATCACATGAAAACAAGAATGTAGTGGAAGGGGTGAAACATGATTGTTGTTTTCTCAATATTTTAGAGGATCCTTTTGCAGTTTTGTTGGAGGCAATGAACAATCCAAATGTTTTTAATTTTTTGAGGTTTGGATTTATGGATGAATTTTTGAATGAATTATCAGTAAGAAGGAATTGGAGCAAGCTTGTGCAAAGTAAACAAACAATGGATAAAATTCTTGCATGGTTGCATTGGCATTTTGATTTCACTTGATTGGCATCTCATTTCAGCAGTTAGAGTGGGTAGGAGTGTGCAAATGAGCTTGTTGGTCAATCATTTTTCAGTTTGGATTTCTAGTAGTGTGTACAATTATATTTTAGCAGTGTGTTTATTATTTAGTATCCAGTGGAGAGCAGTGTGCAGAGTTTGGTTTTTAGCAGACACTAGTGATAGGTCGGAGTAAGGTACAAAGACATGTTTTGGGAGCAACCCAATGGATCAGGCAAGTGGTCTAATATTCTTTGCTACCTCAAAGGGAGGATAGCATCCCCAATAGGAGCCTATGTTATCACCTGCTAATTTGTATCAATTTTTCCCAAAGCGTCTTGTCCTTATGCTATTTTTCGACTCAGACTTTCAAATTTTTTCACTAGCTCCATCAAGCTCCTATCACCTAAATCCTTTTCTCAACTGGTCATCCAAAATATTCATGTCCTCCATAAGTAAAAAATTTGACAAATATCCCAAACCTATACCTAGTATTAATGCTTATCTAATTCCCTTAGTTCCATCACTTCATTCATTTTTACCCTTATTTTCATACTTCCACTGAAAATAAAAAAATATTCATTTTATTAATCACCCTTATCTTATCCAAAAAGTCATGTGTTAAAGCCTCATATGCCCAAAGTCTTTAAAAGATTGGAAAAAACATTATTATTAATATAAATATTTTATATTAATATTTAATCCAATATTTAATTTATGGAATCGCGTAAAATCATATCATGGGCACGAATCTCAATTTATAACTTGGAAAATTCAAAGGTTGGATGGAGGGCGTACATATCGTGGATTGAAGTAACTAGGAGGTTAATTATGTGAAGGCAGACCGGGGAATACTACCGTGGTTTATTTGGTGGACACGTGGTTTTACGTGGAGCACATCGGAGGTAAAAGTAGTTTGATTTAAACCACCCCAAGCCCAATATAATAAAACAAGACATGGTTTTAAAGACCACGGACATGAATTAAACTATGGAAATTTAAATCTCCAGGACAGAAAATATTTGGGAATTATTTTTATTTCAAATATATTATTCTCAAATGTTTAATGAGAATATAGATAAATGCAATTATATTTGAAAGAGTATGAGTGAAATTTCAAAGAGAACATGGAAGAGGAAGGAGCTGGAGCGTTAGAGGAATTTGCAGGGATCATGAAACATTTTTTTCTGAAAAATGTCACTTGTAATCATTGTAGAAGTTGAAACATTTCATTTCATTTATTGTAACCGGTTGCACACTAAAGGACCTCAAATTGTATAAGTGTTAGAGGTTTTGAGTGTATTAGAGAGGGAAGAAGTGCAAGGGCACAATTCTGGTGGTTCTGGGCTCTATTGTAATTTTTCTGGGACTGAATTGAATACATATGTAGAAGCATTTTGAATTGTTCATGAAAAGATTCTAATGCCTATGATATGAGTTTTTTATTCCTTCATTGTTTGTATTTTCTGTGTTCTTTAATTCCATTTACACTGTCTTTTGTTTAAATTGGAGAGTTAAAGGCCCAGAATTCATCATTTGATGCTCTTGGCTTAAACAATTTAAATTGTGTGTATTTCCTCCTAACTAATTCAGAATTCATTTTATTAATGCTCTGATTCAGTTACTTGTTTTTCCCCTTTCCCCTTACACTCTGCAAATTTCAAGTTACAACTCAGATTCATTGCCTCACTTAGCCTTTATCCTTTGGAGATTTCTATCGGATGATCATTGTTTTCATTCAATTTCAGAATTTTGGCTCCATAGCCCTGTGTTTCCCTCCTCTTTTTGGCCAATAACTTTATTAGAAACCCCCAAAACAAACCAAATCTAGCCACCAGTTTCCAAAAGAAATATCAAGTGACACGAGAGATCCCTCTTTGAATTGAGCAGGCTAGTGCCTTAGCTCTAAAGTTGGTTGAAATAGTTACCTCTTTCATTTGTCTATTCATCCAGACAGATTTACAAAGTGCTAACACCTAGGAGTAGAAAAGAGGTACAATCTTTTCTTGGAAGGGTGAAATTTTTGAGGAGGTTTATTCCTAACCTTGCAGAAATTATAAAGTTTATTATCATCATGTTGAGGAATGGAAGTGAAATAAAATGGACAATGGAGGCTAGAAAATCCTTTAATGACATAAAAATAACATTAACTAAAGCACCAGTTTTATCTAGTCCAGATTACTCAAAGGACTTAATCATATTTTCTTTTGCTTCAGAACATACCATTGTAGGGGTCCTATTGAGGAAAAATGAACAAAACTTGGAGCAACCGATAGCTTACTACAATAGAACTTTGAGGGATTCTCCATTGAAGTACAATATCATGGAGAAGCAATAATATGCATTGGTGAAGGATTTGAAAGAGTTTAGAGTTTATGTTTTTCATTCCCATATTTTTTTTTTCTGCCTAATAATTCTATGAAAGATATTTTGAATCAGCGAGATCATGAAGGAAAAAGAGCATAGATGATTTTAGGGGCTAAATTTCACTCATGGGCTAATTTTCCATGGTTTTTCCAAAAATGAGATTCGTTATTTTAAAAAAAATTCACCCAAATTCTATAGGATAAAATTATTTTACCTTAAAAATCACAAAAATTTTATAAAAACTATATAAAATACTTAGAAAATTTAATATTTAAAAAAAAATATCGCCAAACATTTATAGTTGACATATGAAGGATTAGTAATATTCGCCAAGGCTTCTACATTTTAAAATAAATTTCCATCCTTAAAATTATCCCTGAAAAAGAGTCAAATTGATCTGAAAAGATCTTTTAACGACAATGGTTGAGTTATTTTGCATTAGTTATTTTACCATTTAGGAAACTAATGAAAGAGGAAGAATTAAAGAGGAAACATAGTAGCCATTAAGTAATATATATATATGTAAATAAGAATGAAGAACAACAAACCATAAACACCAAAGTGATAACGGAGTTCATAAATCTCGCCTACATCTCTGGGCCTTCGTCTCAGTGGGTGAGGCTTTCTTATTTATGTTCTAAATATTCATATGTACATCATAAAATTTCCAATGGATTACATAAATGAACTAGATGTTTTGTTCTAGATACCAAGAACCCATCAAAACTGACGACATTGAAAACGAATGAACAAAGCTCCCAAAAACGGCCCACAAAGGTGTGCTCCTCAATAGCTTCCCTGCATAAAATTGGCTTTGCCTCAACAATTCATCATCATTTTCCTGATCTGAACCTCCCCTCCTTGTCTTCAAGAAACTTTGGTTTATATAGACTTGAAGTGAGTAACAACCTCCCAACTTATCCCCAAGATCTGTGCTCAAAAAGGGCCCAAGATCCTCCAAAAATGGGCTAAATCTCCCAAAAATGATGAACAAATCCATAAAAATCATAAAGTATAGTTTAAAATCCACAAATAAGAATAATTTAGGGCTCATTCCATTTTCCTTGGGATCCTAGTAACCTGGGCACCCTCCATGTGGCCCTGGGCTGGTTGGCGTGCTAGCCCCTCTATCTAATCCTAGCTCCTGGTCATTTGGCATGCTCCATGTGTCCCTATCCTATTTCCTCCACGTGCATAATCATGTGGTAAGCCCCCTAGTTCCTAGCGCCTTGGTCAGTGGGCTAGCCCGATCGACCAAGTGCCATCCATATACATCCACGCTAATAATAGATTTGGGTCACATGGAATGCAGTGGAAACCGAGGGCTATACCATAGATACCCTACAAACCAAACAATATAGGAGAGGGTCATATGTAGTGGTACACACGATTGCATTGAGGCTAGGCTCATAACATTCACGCCAAATGGTTTCAGTGTAGGCTTGTGGTTATATGGGTATGTGTTGTGACCTTGGGGCTAGGCCCCAACCCTTTTTGTCTGTCCGAAATACCACACAACAAGATTAAATATAACTCGCGGACTATAGTTTATAAGTGACACCATGGGTAGGCTGGTAGCCTAGCCCTACCAATATGCTTCCGCCCACACCCGGAGGTAGCGGGTTCAAATCTGGTGCACTCCATCACAATTTTTCCACAACGACCAATCAACCAATGGCAGGGTGCCACGTGGCAGCCCATGGTCGGGCCACATGGCACCATCCCATTCGCCCAAAGCTATGATAGGTGTAAACATTGAATTTGACCACCTCTCACGATATCTTCCTAGTCAGCACTTGTCCACGTCATTTCCACGTATACCTACCACGTGTCACCCTTGTATTAGTGCCACATGTCACAATATGACTCATCCACATCAGCGCCAATGCACCCTACCACGTCAGTTGTACGGTCATACATCCTGTACAATCAACTTCCATGTCAGAACTGTACGAACTGTACAATCAACATCATTTTTTTACCTGTTTGATGAAACAAACATACCACTATATATTTCGCATATGATGTTTGTTTGAGCCCATTCAAGTTGAGTTGGTTTCATATCTATGATGCCTATGCACACATCCATTTTGAAGCCAATCTGAGCACTTTGAGTTTTAGGCTTTCTTGGACCCATTTTGGTCCCGGATCTAATTCTGGATCACACCTCCCCACTAAAGACCTTTTGGTCCTCCAAAAGGTTATTGACCAATCATCAAGTGTGGGATAGGCCACCCCACTTGTTCTCTGTCTCTAAACTCCATCCTTTGCATGTGTCTCATCAAGATCAACTATAAAACAATCATGATAATTGACAACATATTGTTAGACATTTTTACTATGTCACATCTTACTGAGGCCACTATTGTCCATGTTGAAAACATTACTAATGATAGCATCAGAAAGATGACTGCAAATGAGCTAATATGTTTGTAATACTTGCATGACATTAGCTTATCTTCAAGCAAAGTGTGATTGATCTTCCATTATACAATCATCTCATGTTCTTGCTTAAGATCAAGTGCTTGATTTGAAACAATTATAGGTGTGTTTCTTGCATGAGATTCCTTTCTTAATTGTTCCATTGTTTGAAGAGATTGATTGGCTTTTAAATGATGAGCATGTACAACATATTCTTGACTTGCTTTGATTAAGTGATATTGATTATGTTCCCTGTAGAAGATTGCTTTGCAATCATACAAATAAGGACTGCCTAATACCATTCCACATTCATTGAGTGGCACTACATCACATGTTACCTCATCCACAAACTTAGATGAAATTGAAAACTTTAATGTGCATTACTTTGTTATGTGCAATTTATGATTGTTTCTTATCCATTTAAGCGAGTAAGGCTTACAATGCATCTGAGTTTTTAATCCCAATTGTTTAACCAATTCCTCTGAAATCAAGTTAGATTGAGATCCACTATCTATCAATGTTTCGACCTTTGTATGTCTCATTATGATCCTTATGTGAAACAATTTACTTCTAGCATCAAATACATCACCAATTTTACCTGTCAAACCAACCAATGAGACTTTAGATTCATCACCCGAATATGATCCCAAGTCTATTGGTCGTGTTGTTTCTGCAACTGTTTGCCTCCCTTTCCTCTCTTTGAACCACTTCGGTCTCTTCTTAAGATGAAATTGCCAACAATGGTCCTCATTATTCCCTTCTTTCTAGTAATGCTTGCAAGAGGGTTTCTCTTCCTTTCTTGCCACTAAATTTGCCTTCTTGCCATTCCACTTCCTTTTGTCCTCTTTTCTCGAAGATGATTCCCTTGATACACCAACTCTTGTTTTACCTGCCTCAATGTATGTAGTTTGAACAAAAACCTCATCAATATTAGTAGCTCCAAACATAAATACAGTGTTACAAATGTGTTCAGGTAAACCTCCTATATAATTCATAAGAGTTTCTCGGGTATGTAAAGGAATATCTAACATCAAAGCCATTTTTTGAAAACCATCTGTGTAATATTGCATTGTTTGTCCCTTTCTTAGATTAAGAGTTTGTCATTCAATTAAAGCTTTCTGTTTATAATCCAAAGGATATAATTTCTTTCTAATCACAGAAACAAACAATTTCCATGATGGAAATACATTACCCACTTATTGCATGCCATTTTGCAACTTGCTTTGCCACCAGATGAGTGTTGTGCCTGCAAGTCGAAGCGATGCCAACTTGATTTGAGTTTCCTCATCCTTGATTTGTCACACACTATAATAAACCTCCATCTGTTCGACCCAGTTATCAAGCCTCTTTGCATTGACTTCACCATCATACATGGGTAATTAAAATTTCACATCAAGCTTAAGTAAAGACATTTATTGTTTATGTTTATGGACATGTTTTCTTACAGGGGATTTAGAACTTGATCTTGAAGAAGAAGAATAAGTCGATGGAGAAGAAGAAGGTGAAGGAGGATTTTGAGGAGGATCATCTCCTTCTTCATTTTTGACCTTTTAATATTTACTTAGAATCGATCTCTTTTGTTCCAAGTAATCCTCATATAGAACCTTCATCATATCCGACATGGCGAAGAAAGTTTTTCAAAACTCTTTCTCTTCATGAGAAAGTCCCTCTTCCGATGCCATCTTCTCACTATGAGAATTTCTCTTTCTCAATCCAATATTAGGATTCTCTTCAACAATATTGCCTTCACCACGATTCATCCTTTCCTTGGTAATCAAGCAAACTCAAAAACCAACCATCAACTAGCTTTGATACCACTTGATTCGAAAAGATCTTTTAAGGACAATGCTTGAGTTATTTTGCATGAATTATTTTACCATTTAGGAAACTAAAGAAAGAGGAAGAATTAAAGAGGAAACATCGTAGCCATTAATTAATATACATATCTTTAAATAATCATGAACAACAACAAACCATAAACACCAAAGTGATAACGGAGTTCGGCAATCTCACCTACGTCTTCGGGCCTTCATCTCAGTGGGTGAGGCTTTCTTATTTCTGTTTGAAATCTTCAAATTTACATCATAAAAGTTACAATGGATTACAAATATGATATATCTTTGTTCTACTAGATCTCAAGAACCCATCAAAACTGACGGCACTGAAAACAGATGAACGAAGCTCCCAGAAATGGCTCGCAAATGTGTGCTCCTCAATAGCTTCCCTGCATAAAAATGGCTTTGCCTCAACAAATCATCAGCATTTTCCTGATCTGAACCTCCCCTCCTTAGCTTCAATAAACTTTAGTTTATATATAATTGAAGTGGGTAACAAACTCCCAACTTATCCCCAAGATCTGGCCTAAAAAAGGGCCGAAAATCCTCCAAAAATGGGCTAAATCTCCCAAAATTGCTGAAAAAATCCATAAAAATCATATAGTATAGTTTTAAAACCCAAAAATAGGAATAATTCAGGTTGCAACCCATTTTCCTCAAGCTCTTGGTCACCTGGGAGCCCTCCATGTGGTCCTGGGTTGGCTGGCGCGTTATCCTCTCTGTCTGATCCTGTCTCCTGGTCATTTGGCATGGCCCATGTGGCCCTGTCCTATTTCCTCCAGGTGCATAATCATGTGGTAAGCCCCCTGGTCGGTGATCTATCTCGCCCGACTGGGCGCCATCCATATACATTCACGCTAACAATAGATCTGGGTCACATGGAACGCAGTGGAAACCAAGGGTTGTACCATAGATACCCCCCATGCCAAACAATACAGAAGAGGGGCATATGTAGTGGTACATACGACCTCGTCGGGGCTAGGCTCATAACATTCACGCCAAATGGTTTCAGTGTAGGCTTATGGTTATATGGATATGTGTTGCGACTGGGGGCTGGGGCTAGGCCCCAATCCTTTTTCTCCGCCCAAAATATCATACAAAAAGCTTAAATATAACTTGCAGACTATATTTTATAAGTGACACCATGGGCAGGTTGGTAGCCCAGCCCTGCCAAGACGCTTCCACCCACGCCCGAAGGCCGTGGGTTCAAATCCGGTGCACTCCATCATAGTTTTTCCACAACAACCAATCAACCAATGATGGGGTGCCATGTGGCAGCCCATGACTGGGCCACATGGCACCATCCCATTCACCCAAAGCTATAACATGTTTCAACATTCAATTCGACCACTTGTCACGATATCATCCCATTCAGCACCTGTCCATGTCAATGCCATGTATACCTACCACGTCATCATGTGCCACGTGTCACCCTTGCAGTGGTGCCACATGTCACGATCTGACTCGTCCACATCTACACCTTCCCATGTCAGCGCCAACACACCCTGCCACGTCAGTTGTATGACCATACGATCATTACAGTCATTTGCCATGTCAACACTATATGGACTGTACATTCAACATCATTTTTTTGCATGTTTGACGAAATGAACATATTGCAATAGCTTTCACATATGATGTATGTTTGATCATGTTCAAGTTGTGTTGGGTTCATATCGACGAGGCCTACACACATGTACATTTTGAACTGATTCTGAGCACTTTGGTTTTTAGGCCTTCCTGGACCCATTTTGGTCCCCGATCCAATTTTGGATCACAAATAGATAGCAATTTTGTTGGAATATGATTTGGATATAAATCCTACAAAGCTAATCAAGGGTAAAGGACTTTCCAAGCTGATGACGTAGTCAAACTATGATGTGTTGGGGATAGGTTTTATTGCAGATTTGTAAGAGAATTCAAATGAAGAATCAACACCACAAGTAGCTCAGAAATTTATTGCATCTCCATGGTATACTTCTATCATATATGTTTTTCAAAATCTACAAGCTCCTCCTAAATTAAGCAAAACTAAAGCTAGATTTTCGAAGTTAAAGGTAGCCAAGTTTTGGATACTTGATGGTTTTCTGTATTGGGAAGATCTAGGTGGGATTTTATTACATTTCTTATTATAGGATGAGGTGAATAAAACTGTCAAATAATTTCATAAGGGTGACTGTAGAGGGAACCATTATTGGAAATATAAAGTGCATAATATACTTAGAGAAAAATTTTATTGGCCCGCCATTTTATATGATGTGTAGAAGAAGGTTTCAAGTTGTCATGAATGTCAAATTTTTTAGGGGAAAATAAAGTTTCCCTTATCTTTGAATCCAATTTCAGTTGAGGCACCATTTCAAAAGTGGGGCCTTGATTTCATTGGTGAGATTCATCCATAATCTTTAGCCCAACACAAATGGATATTGACAGTTACAGATTATTTCACTAAGTGGATTGAAGAAGTGCCAACAATACAAGATACTAATACTATTATCATCCTGTTTCTGGAAAATAATATTCTGTCCAATTTTGGTTGTCCTACTAGAATAATAAATGATAATGAATATTATCCACATGGAAATGGATTAGCTGAGTCATCCAACAAAAGTCTGACAAGAATCATCAAACATTTGTTTCAAGAAAATAAAGAGGCCTGGCACAAGAAACTCATATTTTCATTATGAGGGGATAGGATCACCAGAAAGAAATATATTGCTACCTCACCCTTTCAGCTTGTGTATGGTATGAAGGTTTTGTTTCCTACTTATTTGGGGCTCCCAATTATGAAATTGTTGTAGGAACAAGATGTAGAGGAAAATGAAATTCAAAGAAGAATAAATCATCTTATCCATGTTCAACAAATGAGAGAGGAGGTGTACAACAAAACTCAATTGTTTCAATATAAAATTAAAAAGGTTTTTGATAAGAGAAAAAACACAAATGATTTTAAGGTAAATGATCTAGTGTTGAAGTGGGATGAAAGGAACAAAGATAAGGGGAAGCATGAAAATTTTTATCACCTTTGGATGGGACCATACATAATTGTGGCTTACCATGGAAACAATGTTTTCCTATTGCATGAGCTAAATGGAGATTTCCTGGGTGGAGGTCCTGCCAATAGCAGGTTTCTGAAAAACTATGTCACATAAAGCAACCCGATATTTTCACCTCATTGTATATATCCATTTTACTTTTAAATTTTCAGGTGTGGACAACACTCAAGGAATTTTAAGTTCGAGGTGAAGGCCCTAAGATTCTGATGGGTTCTGTCAATTGTGCTTTCACTATGATTAATTTTTTTAGTTTAATTTTGTACTTCAATAAGGCCGACTAGTCAAATTTTGTTGAGTTTTGGTCTAGTTTTCAGTTGTGAATAAATCCCAATGGATAGGCACTAGTCTACATGTTCTTTGTCAGCTCACAGGGAGCCTTCCATCCCCATTGGAGCCTATGTCATGGTTCACTAATGTCAATAACGTCAGAGTCATGTCAAATATGTTTATTGAGTTTTAGAGTCATGACTTGGTATTGTAAAGACCAATACATGACTCAATTAAAAGTGTGTGTGTATATATATATAATAATAATAATAATCTATTTTTAATGTCACGACCAAGCCACCACACCAAATTGGTGTATGATACCCCCTTGTTTGTGGGACAAGGGACCCCCCTCTGCCCAACGATTTGACTGGTAAATTCTATGAAGGTATACATACCCTACCCCCCTCTGGATTTGAACTTGTGACCTCTTAAGAGGAAACACATGTTCTTAACCATTAGGCCCACTCAGGTATACACACACACACACACACACACACACATATATATATATATGTTGAGTCTTGTTAGTCTAGAATTTGTGTATTCCTTGGTATAAGAGGTAGAATTATGTCAAGAAGGAGTTATTGATCATGTTTTCTTCGTCATCAATCAAGGGTAATTAGTCATGTGTTTTGTAAAAGTGGTCTGCCATCATTTCAAAGATCAAAGTCACATCAAATGGTCATCATGGAAATTTAAAGGTGTGTTATGGTATGTCCTTGATTATTTTCAAGTTGAAATGTGCTTTTGTACTGCTTAACCAAATGGAAAAATCATTCTCCTCCATCAATGCAAAGTTCACTGCGAAATTTCATAGATTTTCAAAACGAACAGTTGTCATTATTTTATTGATCTCACCGTGAAATCATGATATTTCAATCAAATTTTTGGGTGTGAGGAGAAAAGTACACATTCATAGCTTATAAAATAAACTTCTCCCTCATTCAAAATCATTCCTAGCCATCATAAATCTTTCAAGGGTTGTTCACTGCAAAATTTTCCAGCACGTTGTGAAATTGCCTCACGCTGCAAATCCTTTGTTCCGTGGTAGGTTGTAACATCTCGAGTTTTGAGCCCCATAATAGATAATGTATTTTTTAAGTGTTGAAAGGCCAGAGTGACCAAAAAATTAAAAGGGGCCAGTGGGCCTAAGAAATGTAATGTTTTGATCATTATTAATAATAAATACATCATTGGCTACTAGAAGGACAAGGACTATATTTATAGGGGGATATGATTCCACAAGAGAGAGGGCTTGAGGGGATAAGTGTTTATTTCATTTTTTAATTACCCATTTTGTTTAATGGGGGGAATTAGTTACATGAGATTTTTGGGGGAAGGCCATGAGGTTCTTGATTCCCAAGAATTACATAAAACCATCCCTGGTCTATTGGGGGGTTTCATTGGTTCATTCTCTCTCTCACTCCCATTCTCATTCTGGTTCTGATGTTGGTCACCTCACTCGTTCACTCACTCATTCATCCATTCATGAATTCACTCCATTTCTCTATGTTATCACCTTTCGTGGATATCTCACTACATTCATTTATTTCACCCACTCATCTTTCCTCATCCATGTTTTGCCTAGGGAAAGGAAGAAAAACTGTTGAAGTGAAGACATGGCATTGTTGGTTGTAGATATTGTTGGTGGAATCCAACCATGATTTGAGACCTGCATGTCTGAGATGTTTTTTCCTATGTCCAGCTTTGCTCATAGTTGTGAGTCCTGAGAATCCCAACATGGATATTCTGGACCAGCTGCACTGGAGCCCTGGAGGGAGATGGACAGCCTGAGGGATTGCATGGCAGAGAAGGGAGAGGGTCAATTATCTTGGGTTGTGTAGGCTAGGTAGAAGAGAGATCGTTATTTGGATTTTTGTGGGTGTTGGGAATCCTGTGAGAGCTTGAGTACTGTCTGGTTTGGGAAGCCAAGTAACACTCTGGAACCATCCTTGTGGATTCATAGGCCTGGCTCGGGGTTGAAATTTCTATTGAGACTTGGAACTACAATGTTTAGGATTGGGTGGAACGTCCTTGGTCTGCAACCAGTTGGTGCCTTCTTTTATAAAAGATAATTTCTCTCTGTTATGGTATTATTTACCTGTGTATGATTTATCCCGCTGTATGTTTATTTATCATTGAATTCAATCTTTATAATATGAATTCTTGTTGGTTATTGTTGTGCATGTCATTTAGTTCCTTTATTTTATTCATCTTTATTAATTTGAAAGGTATCTGTAAGAGAAAGAAGTCTAAGAGAAGGATCGAAGTAGCGTAGCCCATCCTGTGGCTGCCTGGGTATGTTACAGATTGGTATCAGAGCCCAGTTCCAACACTAATCCTAGATGGGCCGTGTAAATTGAGATTGATACAAAAGTTTCACAGAGAATTTAAGTTGCAGAATGCCAGAAGGAATTAAAAGCAGACATTAACTATGTTTGAAAGATCAGGAGGTGTAGCAGTTCGGGAAACCGCAATGGTCGTAGGATCTTTTCGAGAAGGGTTTGAATCCTTCACAACCATCATATTTGGGAAAGGAGCACAACTATTAAACCCTCGAGTACTTAGGACTTAATTTCTTCGGAGAATTTTTAAGTCCTTGATGATAAGAAGGTAAAATCCCCGAAGCTCCAAAGTCTTGTAGTGAATTTATGTCGTAGATCACTGGGAGGGGTACTTGACCATTGGATTTGGACAAGGATAGATCTGGGCCATTGGATCAAGCACATATTTGGAGGTGAGGAACAATGTGGAAGATCATATTCCAACCTTTATATATACACGTGAACGAGTGTGAGATGTAGATCTCACAACATTTTGGAGGTTCGACACTCCAGGAGAAGTAAGTCGTTAATCTTCCAGGAAGAAAATCTCCCGAAGTCTCGAACTTGAAGTAAATTTGGACCATTTGTGTTTGATAACATGTGTTCGCAAATTAGAAAGTATTCAGGAATTCAACGTTCAATAGTTCGAGGGTTGGGTGGTGTTTAGAAGCAAAATCCTTCATAGCTTGAAGTCCCGAAGACCCGAAGCACCAGAGTGACGCGACATGATGACGTCACCTAGAATGGCATAGATTTGTTAAAAAATTTGGCAATTCGGTAGATTTGCAATGTTTTGTTACAAGAGTGTAGAAGCTTGAAGCTCTAGAGTGCCGAATTATTAAAGCTCTGGAGAGAGGCAGTTCGGAGAGTCATCCACTTCAGCGTTCAGGGGAAAATATTGTGTTGTGTTGCGAAGTTTTCTGAAGCCTGGAGTCCCAAAGCTCCTAATGACCACATATCTCAACAGAAAACCTGTACCGTTGATCCTCGAACCCTTTGGGGGTTTGTTTCTTTGGTGTTTAGAGGAATTGTAATGTGATTCTAAGAAATCCTCTGAAGCTTGAAGCCCCAAAGGCCCAGAAAGCTAGAGTGATGTGGCATGATGACATCACCTGGGGTGACATGGACCTACCTTATACGTGTTGCATGTCATATCATTTTAAGATTTTTGCAGACCTTTTGGGTCAATTAGAACTTGGCAGGTGTCACTCGTAGAATGGGCCACATATCATCTCTGTTGTTTCGCCACGTATCACCCCCCTGGTGCGTAGTTATTGATGATACACCAGAAGTTCAGAGGTTTTGAAATTTGGGAGTTTTCAGGTGTGATGTAGTAAGAACCTTTGAAGTCCGAAGCTCCAAATCACCGAAGTAATGATACTTTGAAGAGCCTCTCTAGGAGCTCTCCAGTTCAATGTTCAGAGGGAATTTAGTGTGATGAGGGTGAAACCCCTGAAGCCTAAAGTCCCAAAGCTCCAGATAAGCACTTTTCAGCTAAGCATAAGGTCATAGACGTGGTCACATTTGATTGAGAACTAAAGGAAAAAGGGATAATGGCTGAACTTTTTGTTTTCAAGAAGGAAAAGCGCTAAGGAAGGATTTTTCCCGTGGTTTCAAGTTGTGGTCACTTGGGAAAGTGGTTTGAAGGAAGCGTTTGTGCATAATTGAATTTGGTATCGGCCAAGGTATAACATGGAAGTTATATATATATATATATATAATTCATGAACTGAAAGGACCTGTAACATTTGTTTGGAAAAGTTTGTTTATCATATGCTTAACTCTGTAAAAATGGTCACTTGAACATTTCACAGAGTTAAGGGGTTTAAACATATTAGTTAAAAATGTGTATTGAAGAAATGGAAGAAGGAGAGGAAGCTTCCAGACATGATAAAGAGACCCAAGGTCAAAATATCCAAGTTGGTAATGTAGATACATAATCCAATGGACACAAGGGCCGAGGGGAGCAAGAAACATTGATAGAAATTGTGAGAATCCTAAAAATAAAAGTGAAGAGGTATAAGGAAGACAATGTGAGGTTGATGAGAGAGAAAAGTCAGATAAATTCCCAAGTGTTGCAGAGCTTAAATCAATTGCAAAGACAAACAAATAATGGCTCAAATAAAGAGGAAGAAGGCAGGTATAATGAAGGAATACATGATCATGGAAGATTCAGTTATTCCAGGAGTGCTAGTAGAGCTCTTAGACATCACTCACATCCTTACTCAAAAATAAAGTTTTATGCAGATGAATGTTCCATAAGAAATCCAGAGGTGTCTCCTGTTAGGCATCAAAGAAGAAGGAACGAAGTGGACAGTTTGCAAGGAGAGCTGAGGAAGTTGAGGCCACCATCCTTCGATGGTGAAAGGGAAAGGGAAGATGATGCTAAAGCATGGTTTCTTGGACTCAAGAGATATTTCCAATTTCATAACTATTCATCAAACCTAGAACCCAAAATTTCCACCTACCATTTAAATAGGAAATATGCAATGTGGTGGGACTAGTTGAAGAAAGTTGAATATATTAATGAAAATAACATCACTTGGAAGCAATTCAAAAAGTATTTCCATAAGGAGTACCTATCAAAGAATTTCTATGATAAGAAAATGCAGGAGTTATTTGAACTTAGGCTAGGAAGCATGCCTATCGCAGAATCTGATAAGAAGTTCTTGGGGTTGTTAAAGTATGTCGGGTTCATTAATGATGAGAAGGTGAAAATAAAAATGTTTTTGAGTGGATTGCCAACCTTTTATAAGGAAAATATCTGGTATGATGATCCCAAGACCTTGACTGGGAGCATCAGGAAGGATAAATACATGTGTGAACAAGACCATGGAAGAGAATCCATGTAGCAGTCTTGGAAGGATAAGAAGAAGGAGAAGTTTAATTAGAGGAAGAAGGGATTCAAACCTCCTTTCAATAGAAATAAGCCTAATAAAAATCATCAAGATCAGTATGCCAAGGATGAATCCAAGAAATAAGACTCCTTGGGAAAAAGGGGAAGACCACCAATCCAATCTTGGGAATGCAAGGAAGATCTCTTGTACAAGGATTTCCCCCACAAAAAGGACAGAGTGAAAATATTGCATAACATCCAAGAGGATACAACAGTTGAATACATGGGAATAATTTATGCAACCTTAGATGATTGACAAGAAGAATACCAATCCAATATCATCGAGGTGGAAGGCAAGATCATAAATCAACCTGATGTTATTTTAATTGATTTAGGAGAAAATCATTGTTACATTGATCCTAAAATAGTGGATAGATTACATTTGGAGAAAAGTAAGCTTGATAAATCAAGTTTGGTCCATCTAGCCACTAGAACCAAAAGGAGAATCAATGATATGGTCAGAGGTTTTTCCATAATTCTTAATGGTCTGAATACTAGTGTGTTATAACCCTAAAATGCACCACACAGGTTTACCTGGCATCAGGCCAACTCATGCCTCTTCCTAGCCAAAGCCATGCTGAACAAATCCTCAAAAAACCACTTAAAACAAGCA
>JZKD02S1678303.1:148727-161241 GCA_000966675.3 Picea glauca | reverse complement strand
TCAGTAGCATGCATGCATAGTCTTGTCTTGATTGCAGGGAAGCTTTTGGAAGGAGCAGCAGTAGCAAGGGGATAAGAAGCTCAACGGAGGATCTACTTCAGCCATCGGAAAAAGGTTGGTTCATTCTTCTTTTGTGTGCATGTGAAAATCGGGGTTTCAGATTTGGGTAGAAGGTTAAAAGTTAAGTCTTGAGGGTCATGATCTGCGTATAAGTTTAGAGCCCTAGCTTATTAGTCCGTAGGGTAGAATACCCCACAACATAGTGTTGATCTAAATATCATACCATTGGGGTCTTATGATATTTTGATTGGAATGGATTGGTTGGACAAGCATCATGTTGTCCTAGATTGTCATAGCAAGAAATTTACATGTCTTGATGGAGATGGAAAACAGAGCACTGAAAAGGGATTTCCAAGACCCATATCTATAACAGAGATTTCAGCCTTAAAAATGAAGAGATGTTTCACAAAAGGATGTCAATTGTATGTATACCATGTGGAGGAGCCATAAAATACAAAGGGGCCAAGCCTTGAAGATTTCTTGGTACTACAAGAATTTGAGGATGTATTCCAAGAAATATGAGGGTTTCCACCAAAAGGGGAAATAGATTTCTCTATTTATTTAGTGTCAGGAGCTACCTTGATGTTAGAAACACCTTATAGAATGATTACACCAGAGTTAAAAGAATTACAAATCTAGTTGGAGCAATTGCTTAAGAAAGGGTACATACTCCCAAGTGTTTCACCTTGGGGAGCACCAATACTCTTTGTAAAAAAGAAAGATGGGAACTTGAGGCTATATATTGACTTTTGACAGTTGAACAAGTCCACTTTGAAGAACAAGTATCCTCTACCCATAATTGATGACCTCTTTGATCAGATAAGAGGAGAAAATTTATTTTCAAAGATAGAATTGAGGTGAGGATGCCATCCAGTAAGAATCAAGGAAGAAGCCATCCATAAGACAACCTTTAGAACCAGGCATGGGCATTATGAATTTTTAGTGGTTCCATTTGGACTGACCAATGCACCAACTATATTTATGTGGTTAATGAATGACATATTCAAATATTATTTGGATAATTTTGTCATTGTATTCTTGGATGACATACTTGTATATTCCAAGTCTGAAGAGAAACATGAACATCACACAAAACTGGTATTGCAAGTGTTGAGAGAAGATCAATTGTATGCCAAGACGAGTAAGTGTTATTTTTACCAAGAACAGATCCATTACTTGGGACACATTATTTCAAAACAAGGCATAGCAGTGGATCTAGAGAATATTGAATCCATTAGAGGATGGCCAACACCCAGTAATGTTTAAAAAGTCAGATCTTTTATGGGGTTAGCTAGTTACTATAGAAGGTTCATAACAAAGTTCTCTAAGATTTCTCATCCCATCACTTCTTTGAAAAAAAAGGGAATGAAATTGGAATGGACATCTGAGTGTGAAGAGAACTTTAATTTGTTGAAGGATTTACTTACTAGTGCTTCTGTGTAAAAGATTACTAACCCAAATGAATTTTTTGTGGTATTCACAGATGCATGTAAGGAAGGGCTTGGTGGAGTCCTCGCTTAAAATGGACATGCCATTGGTTATGAGTCCATAAATCTTAAGGAACATGAGAGGAACTATGCCACAGATGACTTGGAGCTTGCTTCCATTGTTCATGCATGGAAGATGTGGAGGAATTATCTCATGGGGAAGAGATTTGAATTGAGAACATACCACAATGGTCTGAAGTATATTTTTGAACAACCAACTTTGAATTCTAGGTAAACAAGATGGGTGGAATTTTTAGGTGAATGTGACTTTGATATCAATAATATCAAAGGAAAATAAAATAAATTTGTCAATGCACTTAGTATAAGAGTGCATATCATGCATGCTACATCTGTCAGTATGCATCAGTTGGACTTGAAGAGAAGAGTTTTAGATATTGTTGTTACCTATAGGTGAAGGAAAGCTTACAACAAGGAGATGTACAATAGAAAATGAAAGTGTATGAGATCAAGGGATATGGATTGATTATGCATAAAAATAGAGTTTATGTTCCTAGTTCTGGATAACTCAAGAATTTGGTATTAAAAGAAATGCATAATGTTCCATATGTTGGACATCCCGGTTATTAGAAAATGATTACAACCGTAAGAAGCCAATAATTTTGACTGGGAATGAAAAACGATTTTGTTGATTACATCACTAGATATGGAATGTCAGAAAGTGAAGGCTGAGCATAGGAAACCAACGGGTTTTCTACAAGAATTACCAATGACAGAGAATAAATGGGAAGTGATAACCATTGATTTTATAACTAAATTTCCCAAGACAACAAGACAACATGATTCAATCATGGTAGTGGTTGATAAATTGACAAAGACTACTCATTTTTTTCTTGTGAAAACAACTCATACAACAACTAATATTGCAGAAATTCACATGAGGGAGATTGCTAGGTTGCATGGAATACCTAGGAAAATTGTCTTGGGAAGAGACACAAAGTTTACTTCAAATTTATGGAAGGGATTATTCAAAGGATTTGGTACAAATATGAACTTTAGCACAACATACCATCTGTAGTCAGATGGGAGGACAGAGAGAGTCAACTGAGTAATTGAAGACATGTTGATAATGTATGTCATGGATAAGCCATCTAAGTGGGAATATTACTTGCACTTGGTTGAGTTTTCCTATAATAGTGGGTATCAAGCTTCATTGAAAATAATCCCATTTGAAGCTTATGGTAGGAAATTCAATACTCCAGTGAGTTGGGACAACCCAACAGATAGAGTGGTACCTAGGCCAGAGTTTCTCAAGGACATGGAAGACCAGATGATTAAGATTAAGCAGAATTTAATGGCAGGTCAGGATAGACAAAAAGTTTATGCTGATAAGAATAGGACAGCAAAAGAATTTAAAGTGGGGGAGAAAGTGCTTTTTAAAGTAAATCCCAAGAAGATCTCTTTGAAGTTGGGTAGTTGTACAAAGATGGCAACCAAATTTTGTGGTCCATTTGAGATATTGGACAGAATAGGGCCAATTGAATACATGCTTTTATTGCCTGCTTCCATGAATGTGAATAATGTATTTCATGTTTGTTTGCTAAAGAAATATGTGCATGATCATAACCATGTTATTGATTGGCATCTGATTCAGGTAGAGACAGATGGAGACTTTCAGGTCCATCCAGTGCGAATATTGAACAAACAAGTCAAAATGCTCTGGAATCGAGCTATAGAGCTGGTAAAAGTTCAATGGACCTGCTACGATTTTGGCGATGCTACCTGGGAGCATTAAGATGCCATGCAGGAAGAGTACCCGTAATTTTTTGAATAAATTTTGGAATTTTTATTCATGTTTTGTATATGCATTGAGGACAGTGCCAAAATAAGGGGGAGGGGATGCAACATCCAAGGTTTTCAACCCCATATTAAATAATGTATTTTTTTAGTGTTGAGAGGTTAGAGTTACCAAACAATTAAAAGGGGCCAGTGTGCCTAAGAAATGTAATGTTTTGATCATTATTAAAAATAAGTACATCATTGGATGCTAGACGAACAAGGAATAGAGTTATAGGGGGCTATGATTCCACAAGAGAGGGGGCTTGAGGGGCTAACTATTTATTTCATTTTTTGATTACCCATTTTGTTTAATGGGGAAAATCAGTTACGCGAGCTTCTAGGGGGGAGGACATGAGGTTCTTGATTCCCAAGAATTACATAAATCAACCCCTGGTCTATTGGGGGGGTTCATTGGTTCTTTCTCTCTCACACTCATGTTCTCATTCTGGTTCTACTACTAGTCGCATCACTCGTTCACTCACTCATTCATTCATGCATGCATGCAATCCATTGCTCTCTTTTATCACCTTTCATGGATATCTCACTCCATTCATTTATGTCACCCGCTCATCTTTCCTCATCCATGTCTTGGATAGGGAAAGGAAGACAAACTATTGAAGTGCATTCATGGTATTGTTGGATGTAGATACTTCTGGTGTAATCTAGCCATGATTTGAGGCCTACATGTCTGAGATGTTTTGGCCTATGTCCATATTTAGTCATAGTTGTGAGTCCCGAGAGTCCCAACATGGATATTCTTGACCATATGCACTAGATCCCTGGAAGGGGATGGACATCCTGAGGGACTGCATGGAAGAGAAGGGAGAGGGTTCATTCTCTTGTGTTGTGCAATCTGGGTAGAAGAGAGTTGGGTACTTGGATTGTTGTGGTTGTTGGGAAGCATGTGAGAGCTTGAGTGTTGACTGGTTTGGGAAGGTGAGTAACACTCTGGAACCATCCTTGTGGATTCATAGCCCTAGCTTGGGGGTGAAATTGTTGTTGAGACTTGGAACAACAATGTCTACAATTGGGTGGAATGTCCTTGGTCTGTAGCCAATTGGTGTCTTCTTTTATAAAAGATAAGCGCTCTTTTATGGTATTATTTACCTGTGTATGATTTATTCCTCCATGTATTTATTTATCGTTGAATTCAATCTTTATAATATGCATGCTTGATGTTTATTGTTGTGCATGTCATTTAGTTCCTTTCTTTTATGCATCTTTATTAATTTGAAAGGTATCTGTAAGAGAAATAAGTATGAGAGGGAGCTTGAACTATGGGAGATGGTAAGCCATCGTCATCATGAAATATGTTAGTCCTTATTCCATGCAAAGTGTTGTGCTTAATTTATCGGGCACATGGATGAGGATATTTTGTTGAAGTTGGATAACGGATCACTGACTTGGGAAAGTGTGTTAGTTTCCTTGTTTCATCTTGGTGGTGATCTTCTATTCCTTAGTCCTTTGTTGTCACTTGTTAGGGACAAGGGGTACTGCTAGGGGGGATCACAAAGGTAACGTTCAGTCCCCCACCATGCTTAAAACTTTCCATCCTATAGCCTCTCATAGTGTACTAAAACTCGGTAATGGGTCATCATGTTCCATTCTCTCATGATGATCTAGGATCTTTTCATCATGACTCATAAAGAATTGTATTAAATGGGCATAAATTAAAGTGCACCATTAAAGAAGGGAAAACTTAGAAATGAAGAGACATAAGAATCAAATATGAACACAAAAACTTGATAACAGAGTTCTTCCCTGGTGGACTACGTCTCTGGGTCCTTCTCTCAAATGGTTAGTCTCTTTTAATAACTCAACAAAAGAATTTGGAAAATACATGAATATACCTCATTCTGGAATCAAGCTACAAAAATAATGCCCAGATTAGAAAACAAATATCACCATTGGATTCGTGGCGTTAAATTACCCAAAAATGACTATGTCCACACTCTGATCCGACTCTGGCACTCCCAGGCCCAAGAGAAATCATCTCTCGGTTTTCATGCACTATGTACCTGCAATTATGACAACATTTGTTTCGAAATCTGTGATGGATTGTACAGTATGGTTGCACGTGCCTTCCCCCAGCTCTGGGTGAATAATCATTTTCAAATAATAAAGGTGGAAGATGTACAAAGCCACATCCCTTGGCGCATTAGTTAGGGTGGACTTTTAAAGGATTTGTACTAGCCGGAGGTTCTGGGGTCGAACCTGCCGGACTCTATTTTTGGTAGTGGTTAATATATATATCCATTGTTTGAAATTGCTTTATGTTTAGCGTCCCGTTAGAAACTACGCTAACAACTATATAGAATTGGCATGGTTCTCCATATTTGGTGGACCCACCATTTCTTTTTCTAAAACAAAAATCATTCACAGACAAACATTGGGCATTCTCGGGATGCCACGTGTCACCCCATGATTGGGCCATGTGGCACCTACTGATATGCCTTCGCATATGATGAAGTGGATCACCCTGTCACTTTCATACTAACATGTGGTGCTCCCTGGGTGGTTCCATGTGGCGTCTCCTAGGGGTTCCATGTGGCACTTTTCTATTGGTCCATATGGACCCCTGAAAAGTCCACTGGTGGGTGAGACATGGCAGCCTGTGGTGCTTCCACGTGGCATGGTGATATCAACATATTGTATGATGATGTCACCCTACCACATTGGTTTCTGACGTCAACAATACAGATGATGATGTGTCCCATGCACCCTAGTCCTGGTTGACCACAACTTTGACCATGAATATCTTTCAAATCGTAACTCCGTTTGATGAGACGTTTGCATCGTTAGAAATCTTGACACACGTTCTTCACAATCATGTCATTTTCACTGAGTTTTGGGAAATTTGGATTTTTTCCCTTTCTCTATCTGTTGGAGCCATTCTGAGTGTTCTGAGCTTCCTCTATGAGTTCTCAGTTATTCTTAGCCTTCTATGGATCCTTCTTATCCTTCTTGATCCACTTTTCTTTTCTTGGATGGGTGCCCTTTAAGACTAATCAAAGATAATAAACATCACCTTTGCGTGAAGTCCTCATCATCCTATCCAGGATGATATCTTCCTGTAGCTCATCCAAGTACTTAGGTGAAAACTCATCAACTGATGGAATTGAAGCTTCCTCATCTTGATCCATGATCATGGGAGGCTAAAAAAGTTTCAAGTTCTCAACATTCATGACTGAGTAAATATGCATATAAGGTGGAATATTCAAACGAAAAGCATTGGTACCACTTTTCTCTAAGTCAGTGAAGGGTCCATATCGAATGGGATTGAGTTTCTTTCTTTCACCCTTCAACTTCTCCTTCCTGATGTGAAGCCATACCCGGTCTCCAACCTAGAATTGATGATCATCCCTGTGCTTGTCGTGTCGAGATTTATATTGTGCTTGACTCTTCTCCAACTGTTCCTTGACTGGCTGGTGTATTTGTTGAATCCTATGAATGAACTTGTGGGCCCTGTCCTATGTTCTATCTTCATCTATATCGACATCTCTCACATACATAAAGTCCAAAGGAACCTTTGGTAGGTATCCAAAACATGTCTCAAAAGGTGAACTCTGGGTGGATGAATGTAAAGCTCAGTTGTAAGCATGTTGTACATAGGGTATCTATTCATCCCATACCTTGGGACGCTTGTTGCAACAGCCTTGAAGAAAAAGTACCACTGTTTGGTTTACCACCTCTCTCTTCTCGTCGGTCTGTGAATGGAAAGCATTGCTCCTCTTCAATTTGGTGTCCATCATTGTCCACAAACTAGTCCAAAATTCCCCAAGGAATCGAGTATCTCGATCCGAGATGATAGATGTGGGTAATCCAAAGTGAACCCAAACATGTTGAAAGAAGAGATTAGCATTATGATCAACAGTGATCTTCTTTTTACAAGGCATCAATATACACATCTTGCTGAACCTATCCACTACAACATACAAATAATCATGACCCCCTTTGGTCACGGGTAAACCCCCTACAAAATCCATGGATATACTTTCCCATACATGAAGTGGTGAGTATAGCCCCACTTTTCTATTAGTGGGCTTACAAGTAGAACATATCACACACCCCTTTACATATTTAGTTAGAATTCCTTTCATTTGAGGCCAGTAACAAAACCTTTGTAAATGAGCTATAGTTTTTCCTACCCCAAAATTCCCAGACACAAGAGAAGTATGAGCTCCTCGTATTACATGGTCTCGTTCACTTGTATGGATACCTATATTTCCAAGATGTTAAATTAACTTTCCCTATAGACAATAGTTCTCTACCTGTGCACCAAGGGTTAGCTTCGTATACACTTCTTTAAAATATTCATCGATGGCATATTGTTCTATATAGATATCATGAGAGAAAGAAGCATTCTTCAAAATAATAGAAGCAACAATAGGAGGTCTAGAAAGCATATCAACTACCTTGTTACTTGTACCCTTCTTATACTTGACTACCAAGTGAAACTATTGTAGAAAACCCATCCACCTATAGTGCCGAGATTGTTGAAATTTGGTCAGTGCTTGAAGATACTGTAAGGGTTGGTGATCTATATGTATAATGTTTTCCTTCCCTAACAAGTAGTGCTTGCATTTATTTACACTCTAGACTAATGAATACAACTCTTTATCATATGTAGGATAGTTAACAACAACTTGGTTAAAATTTCTAGAGTGGTAATAGATAGGCTTACAATATTGCATTAGAACTGCACCCATGGTGTATCCATTGGCATGTATCTAGATCTCAAAAGGATGTTGAAGATTTGATAGTGCTAATACTTGTGTGGGACTGATCTTCCCTTTCAAAGTGTCAAAATCTTTTTGTTTCTTTCCTTTCAACTGAAAAGTGTTCTTCACAATAGTTAAAGCATGCAAAGGAGATGTTATGAAGGAGAAGTTGGAAATGAATCTCCTCCAATATTTGAATTCACCTAAGAAGCTTCGAACTTTAGTTACACTTTTTGTCTCAGTCCAATTTACAATTACATCAATTTTGGAAGGGTCAATTTTCAATTGTCCTCCTCCTACAATATGACCTAAGTATACAAGTGCAGTCTTGCCAAATTCACATTTAGACAATTTTACATACAACTTCTCCCTTTGCAAAGTATCCAATACTTTTTTTACATGCCTCACATGCTCATCCCATGTCTTGATAAAAACAAGAATGTCGTCTAAATATACAATCACAAAGTCATGTATGAAAGGCCTGAATACATCATTCATCACACACATGAAATTTGTTGGAGCATTACAAAGCCCAAACGATATAACCAACCACTCAAACAATCCATGTTTGGTTTTAAATGCAGATTTCCATGCATCTTGTTCTGCAACTCTGATTTGCTGATATCCACTACACAAATCCAACTTAGTGAAATAGACAACATTCTTCAATTGATCAAGTAAATCATCTATATGAGGAGGAGGGTATCAATTTTTCACTATGATTTTATTTAAGGCCCAGTAATTGACACACATTCTCCATGTTCCATCTTTCTTTGGCACCATCACGATTGGAGAACCAAAAGGAGATGAACTAGGCTTGATGACCCCTTGATCCAATAATCCTTGTACCTTCTTCTTTATCTATGTCATCTCCACAACTGACATTATGTACATGCCCACATTAGGCAAAGGAGAATCCTGCTAAAGATGTATCTCATGTTGGATTTCCCTCTTAGGAGGTAATCAATTAATTCCTTTTTATGAGATGGATCATGCTAGCACTACAATTCACCTTCAGATTGCATTGGAGGTAATCCCAGTACCCATCAGAGTTTAAATGTCACAGGATGGTTTTAAAGAGGTCGAATGGGCGCAGACTCAAGAAAATATCGTTTTAACTCGGAAAACAGGGACCATCATGCACAAGCATGTGAGGTCTTGATCCAACTTTAGTCAGTAAGTTGTAGTAAAGTGAGTAGGAGGAAGAACCAGTGAAGATAATTTAGAGGTTTGTTATGGACATCCGGACTTACAACAGCCTAAGGAAGAAAAACTTAGAAAACAAAATCCTCTTGGATTCGAAGTGTCGAGAAACTGAAGAGCATTAAAACAGAACTGCGATCAAACATACATCACAACAAAGCTATAACAATCCATGTGAATCCTTCAATCATGGACACTCCGTATTAGAGGCAAATAAGATGGAAATAGAAGCTGACTTTCATTAAACAAGAAGTCTCAAATCATGATACATTACTAGAAGAACTAGAGCTTCATAAAAACTTTACAATGCGGGATCCTAGCTCAACCATCCACCATCAAAAAATATCAGAACCACATATTTATACCGAAAAAATCCGACAATCACAAAGGCGTGATCGAGCTACCGCATTCAAGGCGATGTGTTTGACTCTTATTTGGTAGGATGCGTATGTATCTTCTATCAGGTGCAAGGCTTCACATGGATATCTTCTCTATCATATTGTTCATGCAGCCTCTGTCAAACTCGAGCTTAGGTAGTCTGGAAGCCCTTTTCAAGCTTTCCGTTTATGGGGGACACGATTTTCAACCATCGCCCCAACTTCATTAACTACCTACATCAGGATTGAAACGTAGTTGAGTCAACTTGGCACCTAGAAAATGTGGCGACCTCTTTTTGTGGCCAACACTGGCATTTTGGCACTTGGCATAGCTCATGTGAACTCTGCACCTTTACCCGCATTCGACCTTGGGCTCTATCCCCGAATGTTTCAAGACTTCGCTTCTCGGGGATTCGGGGCATTGTGCACCTTCCTCACTTCAAAACTTCTGAAGTGGCATTCTCCACTTTCCCGATATGTGTGTGCCTTGGTACAACGTGCCTCGACTTTGGATGACACACATTTGTGGGTTTTTAAGCCCCCTTCTTTCGCATTTTTCATCCAAGGAATAAATCCAAAGAAAACAAATCCCCCTGCAAGAATGTGTGATAACATTAGGCTCCATGGGGGATAGAGTCCTCCATGCAAGGCTCTAATAACTCCTTTTGTAGTTCTAGTCACCTTCTGCATTGGGCTATGGAGTCAAGCTCATATCACCCTGCAGAGGAATACAAGTCGATAAGTAAAATGAAAATAAACACACATGCTCCAAGGATCTTATTTGTGTACAGTCCTAAACTAATTTAATTTTTACACAGTGCTAGGTGAAAGCAAAATTCCACCATAGCCATTCAAGCAACTTCCTAGCTGCAAATTGATTTATTCTGTCAATGATTGATAACCGATAATGCAACTGCGACAACAGAATGGTTACATTCTTCAACTTTCCTCCTAATGATGAGGTCGGGATAAAGTTGTTCGGCTTCAAAACATGAAGTAAATATAACACCATGTATTCCTCCATAGGTTCATAGGACAAGCGACAAAGTCCAGAAAATTTGCAACAGGTAGCCTGATTTGTCTTGCAGTTGTTCACACTAGGCTGAATGTCTTTGGCAAGCGCAGGTGGGTGAAAGGTCAATGCAAGCTAGTTGATCTCAAGCAATGGCTGCTCACTAGTAAGATCTGGACAGGAGATAGACTGCCCCTTCTGTTGCTCATTTTCTTCTTCATGGTTCTCCCAAGGGTCAAATTCATAATCGTCATAAACAAGAATCGTGGGAAAGATCTTCTCTTCAATCTACTGCTCGGTGTCTTCTGTAGGTCCAGGATGTCTGATTTCCTCATAATATTTTCTTTACTGAATAGAGGATAAGACTCTATTGTATTCTCTTGGAAATCCTTCATATCCATCTCAGAAACTGATTCATAGCTGTCATACATGGGCTCGTTGCTCCCCAAGCTATCAAAATGTGATGTAGAGCTCTGTTTCTCTTCATATGAATACTCACCAAAGCTGGGTGAGTACATAACTCCCACATCTTGCAAAATAGGGGTGATCTCATGATCCTTCATTTCAATCCCAGGTGAAAACACATAGTGGGAAATCTCTTGAAGGAAAAGAGAAGAATCCTCTTCCACAACAATCTGCTCTTTTAATTTCAATACCACAGGTTCATCAGGGGAAGAATATAATGGTGCTTCGGCTATGAAATCACCAACACCATTGTCATCAGCAAGGCTGTCAAGGAGATCTACTTCAAGGACTGGAAATTCCTCTACGCTTTCTTCAAAAGAGCAGCAAACAAGATGTTCCTTCAATTTATCTATCCTCGCAGAAAGTGACCTCGCCAGCCATGCCAACTCAGCCAAGGCATTTTCTTCCTCCTCGCATGATCAGGGGATCAAATTTTGCTCAATTTTCAAAGTTCTCGGAATGTGATGAAAAAAGTTCCATTGCATCTGTCTCATCTTCTTGATTCCGGTGGTATATTTACTTTGTCAAATGGACGCCGTATGAAGAAGATATCGCGATCTGTTCACCAAGCTAAATAGGCAAAAATTTTAGATGCTGACTGTACCTGTCCGTACAGTCCATACGATCTGACGTGGCAGGGTCGTACAGTCCATACGATGACCGTATAGTGGTGATGTGTCAGGTATTGATTGGTTGGCAGCTGTCGAATCAGATGTCGACACGTGGCATTCAATGGATGGGTGCCACGTGGCCCAATCAAGGGCTGCCACGTGGCACCCCGGGTTTGGCTATTTGGTTGTATAAAATTTTATGGGAGTCCACGGGGTTCGACCCCCGGACCTCCCCCACTATACAACGTTCCAATGAAACTCCGCTAGCCAACATGCCGCCGCTTATTCCTTGTTATGAATGCGGGCAACATTTCATTTAAGTTGCATTTGTTTTGTTTTGGCGGGGGAATCAAGCCGGGGCTTAGCCCCGACCCGTGGTTCTTTGCACTATACATATGACCGTAACCCATATCATATAACCGTGTATTGTAATGTTTGCGCGTGGGTTTGAACATAGCCCACAGTTTATATGTATTGCGCCATATGACCCTAACTAAAGCGCGCGGAAGTGGTTACACCGATTTTGTAACGGTTAAACACTTTTGTTTTTAGCCCGAGGTCATATGACCCATATGCCCAGGTGCCGAGGCGGTTAGGAGCTGGAGGCACCTTAACCATTCTACGGTTTGCACCGTTGGCGCGGTTGCGCCTGGTGCTAGGTTTTTGCACTTAAATGAGCGTGTGAGCCAGGTTCATTTCAGAGGGGTGCGAATTGTAGAACCAGAGACAACAAGCTTGAAGAGGGAGACTTCCAGGAGGCCTAACTTCTTCATTTTTCGAC
>JZKD02S1678303.1:65418-116032 GCA_000966675.3 Picea glauca | reverse complement strand
CCATTAAAGGCAGAATGGCAAGGGGGCTCCAGAATGAATCCTCAGCCATAGATCTGAGCAGGTGGACTCTGTCCATCCATATTTTCTCGCTACTTACCTTTATGCGCATTCGCGCCCCTGCGTAAAGCTGGCATTTCTACCTCACATCGGATGGTCATCCCAGACCCAGGATCCTCCGAGAGGATCCTGACCATTCGTCAGAGCCTGACCCGATGCTAACATCTCGAGTTTTATAAGTCTGGAATTCGAGGTTTGAGAGAACGGGGTAACATGTCCCTTCGGTATCCTGAATGCCGAAACACCGAAGTGTTGAATGAACCTCAATCGGAGATTAGCCCCTTAGGTTAAGCATTGGTCGATATGACCTCTTCCCATATGACCACAACCTCTCTTCCGTCGAGATTTACCAAGGCGAGAGCCCAACCTATTGTCAATAGGACTCCCAAATCCTCGATTCCCGATTTCCCGAAACAGGTAATCTCTCGACACGTCACCTCCTTAAATCGGACGGCCCACAACTGCTCTGGGGTTTCCACCTTGGAGAGTCTCGATCCCTTGTCACCAGGAATCCTGATTTCCCGATCCTCGATTTCCCATAATGGGAGATCTTACGACACGTGGCCTCCTTCAATCAGACGGCTTAGATATACTCTGGGGTTTCCATAATGGAAAGTCCTGAACTCTTGTCAACAAAAATCCCGATCCCGCGACTCCCGATTCACGAAATGGGAGATCTCACGATGCATGGCCTCCGTTATTCGAATGGCCTAGATATATTCCAGGGTTTTTCTCCCTTATACACTTGAGTCTTAACCCTCGGGTAACTCCTGACAGATCCAATGGCTGTCAGGTTTTTCAACCGAGATCTGACGGCTCATGATGGTTCTTACCCATGCCTTCTTCCACGACTCCCTGGGCGTGGAAAAGATCCATGGTCCAGATACTCTCATGAAACTTGGGGATCTAGGGTCCTAAACTCTTCGCTACCCACGAAGACATAGGAAAACAAAGTAGTAAGGCATTTAACACCCTACTTTCTCCTACCAATCTAACGGTCAGGTGTGACTGCAGATTTCCCGACAGAATCTCGTCCGTCGATTAATACCTATAAGGTTAAGGTACTTAACTTTCCAGCTCCTTCCTCCAATATGACGGTCATGAGTGACCACAGATCTCCCGACGGGATCTCATCCGTCGATTCGTTACTTCATCCTTATGCTGTCATCTCAGTTTTCAAGAGGATCGTTCCTCCTTATGCAGGGTTACTAAGGCCTTACGCCTTCACAACCGCCTTCCCGGTTCTTGATGGGCTTTTTAAGGAAGGTATTTCTATGGGGAGATTTAATCATAGTACTATCGGAGGTATGTAAGGATGTCATCCTCCCGAGAACCAGACGTGAAGTCTGAATTTGATCAATATGCACAAAAATAACGAATTCATGAACACATAAATCATACGTAGTATTTCCATATAAATATACAACTACTAGTACTGATCAAAACACCATACAGTCATTCTTATAATGAAATCATTCACAGTTTCACAACTTATGAGCATAATTATCAGAATAAGCACATATATATGTATTTCAAGATGACAGAGGCAAAACACTTATCAGAAATAACACCAGGGGTCAAGCAACTGTTGAGAGGGGTGCTCGTTTCCACCCAACCGTAGGCTTAGCAACTCCTAGCAGATTTACCACTAGCCACCCCCGAGCTGAGACCACGATGTTGTGAGACTGCGACTCCATTTGCTAGTGACTAGGAGCGAAGGTTGAAATCCTTCCTCTCTGTTATCACTCACTCTGCATGTTGCCAAAGTTCTCCCCTCACGTCTGCCCCCGCAATCGCTTCTACCCCACGCCTTATCCTCTTGCGAGGTTGTGTGTGGCGCAATTACCCTCGTGCTGATCAGGTCTGACGGCTCTATGGATGGGAGGTTCATCTCCCATCCCTCATTAAACCATCTACCTACTAGCCTGCGAGACATTTAATTCAAGGCCAGCAAGCCGATTTTGGTTCTCTGGGCCAGTGGAGTCCAAATACGGTATTAATTCTCGGTGGAAGTTAACGCCACCTTTCCAGGTGACTTCCACTGCCATTGTGGTCTCTTTTTCTGCACATCCCCTCTCAGGAGTCCTGCAATAAATTCAAAATGTTATTCACATTCATTGACCTTTTCCTCAAGGTCCATTTACATCACATATTTACATTTATGAGTTTGCCATAGTTCTTGGCCAGTCCAATTATATTTATAAGCTGGGGGAAACAAGGTGTTACAGGGCTCCAGTGTAGCTGATCCAGAATCTCCATGTTGGGACTCTCAGGACTCACAACTGTGAGAAAAGTTGGACACAAACCACACTTCTCATACATGCAAGTCTTGATTCATGTCCAGATTACACCAAAAGTCTCTACAACCAACAAAATCATGTATTTTCTTCAACAGTTCGTTTCCCCTTCCCAATCAAAATGTGAATGAAGAAGCAAGTGTGGTGAGAGAGTGAATGGAGTGAAGTCTCCATGAGAGGTGTGAATAATGAACAGGTGTGTGAATGAATTCATGAATAGGTGGAGTGACCAATAATAGAAAGAGAGAGAGAATGAGAGTGAGAAGAGAACGAACGATGAACCCCCCCAATAGACCAGGGATGGGTTTATGAAATTATTGGGAATCAAGAGCCTCATGGCCTTCCCCCAAGAAGCTCACATATCTTCTATTATCAATTAAGCAAAAATGGAGAACAAAATATAAAAAATGTTTATCCCCTCTATCCCCCTCTCTCTTGTTGAATCATATCCCCCTATGACTCTTGTCTTTGTTCGTCTAGCAACCAACAATGTATTTATTATTAATAATAATCAAAACATTACATTTCTTAGGCACACTGGCCTCTTTTGATTGTTTGGGAACTCTGATCTCTCACCAATTTAACAAATACATTATTTAATATGGGGCTCAAAACCCAAGGTGTTACAGGGATGTTGAGGTGAACTTTTTACATGGCTTATATCTTAAGTTTCAACTTACTTTGCATGATTTAAGGACTAATTTTTCTTATGAACCTTATATGACCTTGTCTTATACTTTGATTTGTTTTGGATGGCCCTCACATGATTCTTTGAGGGTCATCCTAGGATTGTACCTAGGACATTGTTCCTTTATTGCAAGACCATGGCACGTTGATGGAGAGTAGTGGGTCATCCAGTGACTCACCACCCTTAGAAATCATCTCTCACATACTTTGAACCTTGGATGATGGATAGATGGGCTTGGTATGAGTATATTTAGTCATAATGACACACAAATGGGCAGGAATCCCATAGGCTAGGCATAGTATCCCAAAGCTTATACACCCACTAGATCAAGGACGTTGCAACACTAGATAGCTAGAGACCTTGCAAAGATGAGATGCATCTCCCTCCATCCTAGACACAACACTTAGATCCTGGATCTTGGCCTTATTCTGATGATGATATCATCTTCTTGGGTTTGATGGAGCTACGACTTGGTGGATTCTTGGGGTACTGATGATGGATGGCATGTTGTTGAGTGAGGAGAGACATATTTTTCTCCCACCTTTCTTTGTATTGGTGCCACGAGGCCTTTGGAACCCCTTTCCTTGCATAAGGAGGCTTGACATCTCACACATGTGGCTCATTTATGATGTTTCTTCATTTATTACATTTTTTAAATGGAAAATGAGGGTTCAACCCCTCTTCTATTTTGATGTTGACATTTTATGTAGACAAACATGCTAGGGTAGACTCATATAAAAAGGCTAGCCCTCAATTTCATTTTATCATCATCTTTTCATCACCATTGAGAAGATGACTTCTAAAAATTTTGGCCCCTTAGGGGTTGTTGTTCTCTCTCATGCACTATGATTGGAATGGATCTATTGTGGATGGTTTGCAAATTTTGGATGGATATTTCTACAATTATGGTTAAATGATCATGGTTTCTTGGATGAAGTAAGTAAACTTAAGAAAATTATATGTTATTTTGTTGAGGTTTATGGTGAAATTTCTATTTTGTTGCAAGAAGTATTATTTTGTTGAAACCCTAAGAGAGGAACATAAGTTCTTCTTCCTCTCACAAAATTTTTACATATCCAAAATTTGTCAATGGTCATTGCTAGGGTTAGAACCCTAAATCTCTAAAGTGCTAGAACTTTAGGATTTTAGCCCTAGATAATTGATCTTTGACCTAGTTGAATCCACAAGAAGGGAGGAATGATATCTAGTTCCCAAATGTGATTACACCCTAGACATCCTTCTCCTCAAACTCTAAGGCCTAAGGCCCAAATGTTCTTGTACCTTAGGGTTTAGAATCTACCTCTTCGTTTCAACTAGATCAACCTTCAAGCTTGGATGCATTTCAGAATCCATATCCCTAGAAAGTCTCAAATATAGAATATCTTGTGGTGAAAACAATGGATAAAACCATTCTTTTAAATATCTCAAATATTCTACTAAATCTACTAACTCTAACCCTACCAAACTCAGTATATTATTTTCTATTGTTATAAAAGTTTGCTACAACCATCTAAAACTACATTAATTTGCTGCATAAACTCATCTAAAGGTGGCTTAACTCACTAAAAAAATTCCTCTAACAATTGGATATATGCTTACTTTTCATGGTCAATTGTGGTATTTCTTAGCACTAATTATTGTTGTTGTTACAAATCATTTATTGTTTTCTTATAATTATTTACTACTGCAAATTTGTAATAGACATTGAAATATATTTTGTCTAACATTTAAAGAGTTTATTTTTGTATACTTTAGCTTGGTAATTGTTGAATATACACTAAAAAGTGTTATTGTTTTGGGTAAGTATAAAAATCACTTTCAACCTCTTCTCTTTCCAAGACCTAGACTAACAAACTGGTGATCAATATAAGGGGTGGTAGGCTTGGCTACTAAACTTGTTATTTGATCCCTTGAGGTCTCTAGGGAAGCGTCCCTTGTGATGGACCTCTTCCATCACTAAAAAAAGGGAAGATCCTACTAACGTGACAATGGTAGTTTCTTCCATAGTTACGTAAGATTTGGGGATCTTGTGTTGGGATTTTCACAAGTATAGATCCTGCAATAAAAATTAGTATGTATAGTTCAAATTTAAAAATCAGAATTTTGGAAGTTGTAGGATCAGATAAATATTATGTGCAAGTTAAAGAAGGTTTACAACAGGGTAATGTACAATATAAATTTAAAGATTATAGGTTGGAAAAAGATGTAATCCTTTTGCACAAGAATAAAGTTTATGTTCCTAATTCTAAGGAGTTGAGAAATTTAGTTCTAGAATAAATGCACAATGTTCCATATGCTAGACATCCAAGGTATGAGAAGACAATTTCCATTATAAGAGGCAAATATTTTTGGCCCAAAATGAATAAATATGTGTTTGATTACATAGCTAAATGCATGGAACGTTATAAGGTAAAGGTTGATCATAGACATCCAGCATGATTGTGACAGTTGTTTCCCATTCTTGAATGGAAATGGGAAATAGTTACTATATATTTCATTACCAAGATAACTAGAACAACAATGTAAGATGATTCCATCATGATTGTGATGGAAAATCTTACAAAGGTTGCACATTTTATTTCAGTCAATATGAATCATAAGGAAACCAACATTGTAGAGATTTATGTGAAGGAATTTTCCAAACTACATGGTGTGCCTAAGGAAATAATGTCTGACATAGATCCAAAGTTCACTTCCAATTTTTGGAATGGTCATTTAAAAGGATTTGGGACAAATCTAAATTTCTTCACAACGTATCATCCAGAATTGGATGGACAGACAAAGCAAATCAACCAAATAATTGAATATATTTTAAGAATGTGTGTAATGGACAAGCCTTTCAAGTAGCAATGTTATCTTCATTTGTTTGAATCTTCTTATAACAATGGGTATCGTGCATGTTTTAAGATGAGCCCATTTGAAGCCTTGTATGGTAGAAAAGGTAGCATGTCATTTAGCTAGGATAAAATAGCAGACAAAGCCATTATTGGGTCAAAGCTACTTAAGGGGATGGAAGAGAAAATGGTGAGATCATGAAAAATTTAAAGGTTGGATAGGATAGGAAAAATAAATATTCTAACAAAAGAAAAACTGATAGGGAATTTAAAGTGGGAAAGCATGTGTTTCTAAAAGTAAAGGTTAAAAGGAGCTCGTTGAAATTGGGAAGTTGCCCAAAGTTGGTAGCGAGATATTGTTGGCAATTTGAATTTATAGAAAGAATAGGCCTAGTTGCATACATGTTTGCATTTCCTACATCCACGAGAATACATAATGTGTTTCATATTTCTTTATTGAATAAGTATGTTCTCGATCCTAACCACATGATTGATTGGACTATGATCCAGGAGGAGCATGAAGGGGACCTTTCGGTGGAGCCAGTGTGCAATCTCGAATGGAAATTCAAAGCTCTCATGAATCAATCCATTGTCCTAGGAAAGGTCTAGTGGACTTTCTATAGTCCTAAAGATGCCACGTTTTAGCATGAGGATGCCATGTGGGAGGGATACCCACAACGTCTTAAATATTTTTAAAGAAATTGGAATATACATTTGTATATAAGTGAACATGGACTTCATTGTTGCAATTGGAATTCTCGAAGCCCCCATATTGGATACTTCATGTGTGAACTATGATGGATAATTGGAACGAAAGTGGGATAGACTAAGGGGATGTGGTGAAGAGAAGGGATACACTTCCTTGAGTTGTGTAGATTGAGAAGAATGAGAGACAGGTAGTTGGAATTGTTGTAGGAGTCATTCAATTGCAAAGTTGTTGATTATTTTTAAGTAAAGCTATAAATATATGTACATGTACATTGTTATAGTGATGTGCACTGACTATGGTGAAAAATTTAGGGGGACGAGAATCTAACACCCCAATTTTAATTGCTAGTTTAGCAATGTATGTTTGTAAACATTATGAATCATCGAGGTCCAAGTGATGTAATATGTAAACATTGTACATTAAAAATAATAAAATGAAATACACCATTAGCTATAGATGGATAAGGATAGAGTCATGGGGGGGATATCATCCCACAAGAGTGTTGGTTGTGGAGCCTGATTATCTTCCTGATTCAGAGGTCTTTGTTTTCAACCATATTTATACCACATGAAGACTTTACACCCCAGAAGAATGTACACTCTTCCAGATGGGGGAGTACATAGGGGGGTTACCCCATTTGTGGGGTCTGGGGGAAAGCGGGCCGCTAACGGGGGTTTGGGGGAGAAGCCCTTGAAGAAAAAATTTCCTTGTAAATGTATATTGTAATTTCATTGTAAATCTTGACCGTTCATTATAAGGTCGCAGATCTAACGGTAGAAGTTATGTTAAGGTATTTTTCCCTAGAAGAAAACCCTCTTTTATGAGGGAAATGTATTGTGGCTATGCATCATTGTGAATATTGTATTCCGAGAGAGGGTACTATGAGAGAAAGAAGAGGAAGTTACAACGAGTGCGTTGTAGGTTGTATCCCTTCATTTGTTGGATAATAATAAAGGAAGGACCTAGCAATTTCTTTGGTGGACGTAGCCCACACTGGGTGAACCAAGTATATCTATGTCTCTATTGTATTGTGTATCTTCTGTGTTTTATTTCCGCATTTGTTTTATTTTATTGCTTCGTGATCCTGTTTTTCTAACAAAGAGGGGGGGACTAAAAGGGGTCCAAGGGGAAATCTCACATGCCTAGAATCCCATGTCATTTTTTCTAAAGTAATTTGTCATTACCATATAATTCTCCTTTGACTTAATAAAACCAATCTACATTGAGTGCAGGTAGGAGGTTGGTGGGGAAGTCATATCACCTGGTTATTGAAGCATGGGCTAAGTACAATCATAATGGGAATTTTATCACTAAATGCATGTAATAGGTGGGTGGGATATCCATCTCACCTAGTTATGACAACATGTGATGAGTACAATCATCTTTGGGAATGGTAAGAGTCAACTGTCCATGGGAAAGGAAATTTGGGTAGAGGGGGAGAGGATTTTTTACATTTGGGAAGAAGAGATAAAACAAGAGATTAGTGCTAGGAAAAGGGAGGATGTCATGCTTGTAAGTGAACTTTTGTTGAGGAATTACACAAGAGATCATGTGTACATTATGTTGTGAGAACTCCTGATACAACTAGATTTCTTGGAGCTCCAAGCGGAGAGATTCCTTGTTGGTTTGTGCTAGAGCCCTAGAGGCAATGTATATTTTCTAAGGGACTGTGGTGTAGAGAATAAAATCCCATCTCTTGGGTTGTGCATACTTATGGGGGAGATATCCAGTTGGTTGGAATTTTTGTAGGGGTTGTGTCACTATGTTTTTACTGGGTATTGGGTTGTTTTTATGGACTGTAGACACACGTAGGATCTTGTTCATTCTTGTGGACTCATATCCCTACCTCAATGGTGTCCTATTATAGAGAGAAATGGTTCAATAACACCTATGGTTGGGTTCAACATCTAACGTCTATAGCCAGTTGTGCAAAACATTTATAAAAATAAGTGTTCTTATTACAGTTGAATTATTATTTCAATGCCATGTTATTGCAGTTCTTGGATGCTATGTTTATTTTGTATTTTTTATGTTTGAATTATGTTCTATGTGAGTAATAGTCTACATTTACGATTTTAAAATCATTGATAGTTGCATGAGTCATTTTTGGCATGTTGTGTGCAGGGATGATTTTAAGGATGGAAATTTATTTTACAATGTAGAAACTTCGACGAATCTTACTAATCCTTCATATGCCAAATATACATGTTTGGCAATATTTTTGTAAAATATTCAAATTTCTAAGGATTTTATACAGTTTTTATAAAATTTTGGTGATTTTTAAGGTAAAAATAATTTTATCCTATAGAATTTGGGTGAATCATTTTTAAAATAACGAATCTCGTTTTTGGAAAAACCATAGAAAATTAGCCCATGAGGGAAATTTAGCCCCTAAAATCATCCCTGGTTGTGTGTATGCATTCATATTACATTGGTATCAAAGTGATGGTGTGTGAATTGGGTAGTAACGTGACTCAACATGGGTGTTGGGTACATTACATTGATAGCATTTTTAGTATCAACCAAGCTTCTTGTAGAAAAAAGAGAGGGGATTCACCACACATCTGGGAAGAAAAGGACCCTCCCATGGAGGAGGTATTTAAACCACTTTCTTCAGGGATCTTCTTCACAAGTCATGCTAGGTACATTACATTGATAGCATTTATAGTATCAACCAAGCTTCTTATAAAAAAAATAGAGGGGATTCACCACACATCTGGGAAGCAAAGAACCCTCCCATGGAGGAGGTCTTTAAGCCACTTTCTTCAAGGATCTTCTTCACAGGTGATATTGTAACATTGCTTCCATTAGGTATTTGAGTTCATTCACATTCTTTTAAATATGTCTACTTCATTTTGCAGCTATAGTTTTCTTTCGTTTCTTTATTTCATATGGTATACTAGGTTTATATGATATGAATTTATTTTTAAAATATAGTTTTTTATAATTTTACCCTACATTTATTTGTATCTAGATCACAATCTCTAAGTCTAGGAATTTGCTATCCCTTGCTGCAGATTTCTATCAACAAATGTCAATAAAAATCCTCCTCCTTAGAATATAGTGGTTCTATTTATGAGATAATGTTGGCAACCATTGAACTACTAACTCTATAGGAGTCTAACCATGGGATATTCCTCCTAAACTTTTTAACTTCTTTTACAAATTTGTCATTTTTTTTCTTTAAATCACTTTATTTGAATTTAATATTACTTAATATTAGAATTTTCATGAATTTCTGTTTTTTGTTTTTAGAATTTTTCTTTTATACATTTTACTATTTAACCCAATTTGGGGTAATTTCCCCAATTTCCAATTTATTTTCGTTGGGATGTGAACATATTTTTTTTAATTTGGGATGCTCCACCATACAACTAAGGATTCTGAAAATCTGACCAATTTATTTTTGTTGGGATGTGAACACATTTTTTTAAATTTGGGATGCTTCACCATACAACTAAGGATTCTCAAAATCTGAACTGCATATTCTTCATGCTTTCAAAATTGATTCTTTCAAATAATTTTGCATTAAGAATTTTGGCACATTGGTTTTGAGGATTGTCGGCATGATGTTCTCTTGGATCTCAGTCGTTACTTTCTTATTTTTGTCAATATTCCATGCTCCATTGACACCTATGATAAAGAGACATAGCATCAATTTCACCTTAACGTTTCAACATTAAATTAATATTTCAAAAGAAAAATGGCATCAATTTCACCTTAACGTTTCAACATTAAATTAATATTTCAAAAGAAAAATCCAAGGTAATGTCAATTTCTTATTTTAGTTTGAAATTAACTTAGTTGTAGTATAAATAATGAAACATTTATAATTATAGCATTATATTAATATTCCATCCTTTTGAGATAGGGCACATCATCTCTCCAACTTTCACTTTGGTGTCCAACCTTTAGATAAAGTGTAAACGAAGGCATCTATGATCACCCCATTTCCTAGGCCATATAATCAACCACTTTATATTAAAAAATATAAGCCAAATACATATGCATCATTGAATATTCACTATGGTTGAATATGGTATTTGGTTAGTGATTCTTGTGCAAATGACTTGAGTTTTGAAACTGTGACCTTCCTGGTAAGACTTCACTTATCATTAAGCTTGTCTTATCCAGTGATCCACTAATGATGCCTTTGATTTATTCATGATCTATTTATTTTATCATTTATAGTTGTTTCATTCGATGGGGCAAGCACTAATTTTGGAAAATCATTAGTTTATTTCCTCATCCTCAATCCTCAATATTGTTGGGTTTAAGTACTAATTATGCTTTGTCTTTGATATATTCATGATCTTTTTATTTTATTATTTATAGTTATTTTATTTGGTGGGGCAAGCACTAATTCTGGAAAATTACTAGTTTTTTTACTCATCCTCTTCATTAGTAATGAATCCTCAATATCCTCGGGTTTAAGTAGATGAATCACTTTAATCTAGAGAAGACTCCAAGAGAGCTACTTAATATGATAGTGAGAAGTGTGAATCTCTAATTTTTCAAATAATAAAACTTTTTATTAAAAAGCATAGTGTATTGGACCTCCACATTTATATTTACTTTCAGAAGCATGAAATTTGATCCTCTTTTAGGATTGGAATTTTGTTGATCTTCTAATTATGAATGATTCATGTACTTGAATTAAATCTCATTTCCTATTCCTACCCTTATTGATTTCAATGGTGTTTTTAAGGCGTCCACCTCGAAATGTCATGTTATCAAACATAATTAGAAAATTTTTATCTATGTACATCTTTGAAAGGAAGAGAAAATTGTTCAAAAGTAATCAATTACCCAATATCTACTTAATAGATGGGGTGTAAGAGATTAGGAATGATTATTATAAGTCCCTGCTTTATAGGTGAAATAGCACAATGTGAATACCATGGACATGACTCTAACAAAATTATAAGTTTCTTTTGAAGTTCTAGTGGAGGTAAATCCATTAATTCAATTCCAAAACTTTACCATCCCCATGAGGGACTAACTAAACTCCATATTTTCTATTGTATCAAAGAAATTCTTGTTATATACCTCAATGGTGTATTCCCTAAATGAAATACTTAATGGTTGGAAAACATATTTGGACTACATGGATGCATCATTGAATCCTTGATGTGATTTTGATCTAGCCATGCTAGATCATCTATACAAAATTTTAAGTCATTCAAAAAGTCCACATATTCCTAATGTTTCTTCCCATCAAATCTTCTAATGATATTTGGTGGGAAATAACTTGTTAGGTGATGGCATTACATTTGAGAAATTTATCATATGCAACATGTATGAAATAAGTTCTTTCTTTAATGAAGAACAACACTCTCCCTTGATGATCTGTAACCCACCATGATTGCAACATAGTGTTATTGTAAATATCATGAGATACCTCAAGATCTACTCAACACAATCCTCACATGAATATTCAAGGAAAAATATTTTTTAGTCTCATCTACCATCTACAATATGTCATATTGTGGTCGAAACACTATGATTCATTGCATAGACATGGGCTATGAGGATGTTGTTGTTAGAGTAAATAGATATATCATACCTATGGGGCTCTTCTAGATTGATTCCCTCTTCCCATTGAATCAGTAAATCACTTTGAGACTTCACGTCTTCCTTAACCAATGGTGTTAATAATCATACATAGGAGCAATATTATCAAGATCGGGTAGGGAGGGTTGATTATTGGATAGAAAGTCATAAAGGATAGCACACCAATTTGTCTTGGATAGATAATGTGTTACTTTGGAGGAGAAAAATTACCTTTGAGGGCCCACATGGTCTCAAAATCCATGAATATTCCAACTAGGGAGAAATCACTATGCTAGGCATGAAAATATGTTTATATTCTTTAGTCTCGAGTCGAACCCTCACTCACCTTCCATGATGTTCCAACACTATTAATCATGCTCGACACCCACAAAAACCACATTGTCCATGAAGAAGTCAGTCATGCAAATCAATTATATAATATGGAAATCAATTTTCTATTCAAACAAGTGTTGCTATCATTTACACCAACAAGAATCAATTAGTCATAATTGTGTACTCATCTCATCATTTCCGTGATGAATTATATCTTATTGGCAAGTTGTCACACTTAGACTAATGAACACTATAATCAACTATCAATGGCATTATGAGAAGTATATGAGCTTGAAATCTTACACTTCCCTATTTTATATCGATGTGAAAACAATCACAACTAGAAGCAACTGTTTAGGTGATCAAATTGTATAAGTGACTGATTAATACCTTCCCTTCCTCCAATATAAATCCTAACACATATCCCATTTTTTTCATTTATTATCCATAGGTGTAGTTGGTGAAATAAGTGTGATAGGAACATCATAACTTCAATGCACTAAATGCTTCTGCATTCACATGCTTCAAGAGATACTTTACCTACTGGAAACTTTAGAAGTTTAATTGAACCCATAGGTATAAGGACACATTCATCGTATTCAAAGCCTCATTTGTCTCCACTTGAGCTTCTTGGAAAAGTGTATAAAATGTTATTGATTATTGACTACATTTGATATCACTTTCAATGCTAATCTTCTTTCAACAATTTGAACATCATTGGCCAATGCTAGAAAAATTTATGATGAGGCCATATGCAATAGCATGGTATTGATGTTATGCATTCCATTTTTGTTGTAAAACCAAACAAAAAAAATCAAATAATTTATAATCCCTACTCACATTGTGATAGGGATGACTCAGCCTTCTTCCACAAAATTTGTAATAAGAAAAGTATTGCTAATAGTGTGATAAGGTTCAATGTAAATTGAATACATCTAGATGTACATGATAATTATTCTTGTATCTATTTTATTGATGCTCCTTCCTCAAAAATATGAAGAACTCAAAAAATTGTTAGGTAATTGAAAAATTGAAAGATCGTCATCTAAATCCTTACTTCCAAGAGGATAATTATTGAAGGCTTATGCGTAAACCACATATCTCAACATTTGGAATGTCCATTTTCTAGTATTACCCATGGATTCTCCTACGTGTCTTCGGGAAGTTATTGTAATAAAGAAAGGATGAAATGTGAAATATTAATAAGGCATGATGGTGGGCAAGTATTACCCATGGATGCTCTTCTATGTCTTGAGGTAGTTATTGCAATGAAGAAAGGATGAAAGGTGAAATATGCATAAGCGTGATGGTGAGCCATTGGGGGACATTTTAGTTTTTTCATTAAAAATATTTTTTCCTCGTAAAGTTAGTAAGGCCCTTACTATCGGGCCAATCTTGAAGATAGGTCTAATATTGTAGTAAGGCCCTTACTATCGGGCCAATCTTGAAGATAGGTCTAATATTGTATTGGGCAAAAATAAAGATGGTAATCATGACAAACTTATGAAATTGAGCCACTGATACTTTATCAGTCAAACATTTTGACTGACACCAAGAATTATCCTAAAATTATGAAAAATGGCTCCTTTTAACTTTATGATTATGAAGTCAAAATAGGCCCAATGGTATTCCATTAAGAAAATTTTTAACTTTTCAAAAATGAAGTAAAAAATTACCTGAGAAAATGCATCATGGGGGTCGAATTTTGTAATATCAAAAGGGAAAGGGGACCGATGGGACCATCAAAAAACATGGAATAAATAGGGTTTTAAGGAAAGAATGAAACCTTAAAAAGTAGAGTCATGAAGATGAAAATTCAAACTAAACCATAGTCCTTAAAATTAAACATTTGGCCATAGGTACCCCTAATTATTTGGCTTCATAAACTTATAACTTTCTCTTATGATCTCATATCTTATGATCTCTTTTTGCAGAGAGTAGATCATGACAATCGGGACTTTCAAATGAATAGTTACATGACCATATTTAAACCCAACTTCATAACGTTCAAAACTTGTGAAGTTCAAATTTCCTCATGGATAGGAAATGATAAATTTGCATTTTCATACCTACGGGTCTTAGAATTAGAATCTATCAATTTCAATTAGTTTGTAGGATCCCCTAAACAAACTTGTAGGTGGCATGCTATGAAGAT
The DNA here is from genome assembly GCA_000966675.3 of Picea glauca. NCBI lineage: Eukaryota > Viridiplantae > Streptophyta > Pinopsida > Pinales > Pinaceae > Picea > Picea glauca. The sequence continues at coordinate 101,406 of JZKD02S1678303.1, read as the reverse complement.
CAAAACATCATTGTGTCTTAGACCTTAATTTGTGCATAAAGGGATTTTTAATTGAAATTCTAGATTTTAACCTAGGAAAAGTTTTTCCTTGATGTCTAAAGCACCTAATACCCAACACTTAGTGAAATTGTCAATTCTACCCTAAAACCAGTCATGAATTAGTCTATGATGTAGAATAGCTTCAATGACCATAAACAAAGATACATAACACTTGAAAGTAGCTCATAGCCAATTAAATCCAAAAGGATCGAGAGTAGAGACTAGGATACATTCAATGCGATGAGTGCGAGAAGAGTAAACTTGCAAGGAAAACCAAATTGACAAGGAAACTACTACAATCTATTATGATTGTGTTGTAAAACAAAAATATCAACCATGGATGTAGTCTATGTAATTTACGCTAGCAACCCACAATCATCAACTAAGCATAAAAAGAAGGCGGCCAAGGGAGCATAGTCTACTTGATGGGGATAGATTAAAATTGAAAAGGGGCTCCCCAAGTCAGTTGATTTTGGGTTTGTTGAGGGCTCAATAGGTACATAACATTTGGTATCAAAGTAGATGATCCTTGGTTTATCTCCTTCAAACAATTCATGTTACCATTTTCACTGTAATGATTTTTTGGTTCATTCTCAATGAGTAAAATTTTCAAGGTGCATATAGAACATAACAAAGTAATTTGGGTCAAAATTTCAAAATCTAGTTCCTATATGTTCATAGTTAGAATATGTGAAAGTTAGTATTTTGTATAGCCTTGAAACTAGTCTCAAATAGGTGTTCTCAGTAAAACATTTATATCTAAATCTAGTGGTCGCTAAATCAAGTGTCACTAGTGCCATTGGAGATAAGATAAACCATACTATTTATGTTCCAAATTTTAGAATCATATCTTAAAAAATGGATCTATGGCACACTGCACAATTTTCCTCCCCTGAAAGGTGCCAAAATTAGCAAGGTTGGGAATATTATCATATTTTTTTCTTGGCACATCAAAATTTAGTGAAACCTATGGCATTTCAAGAAAGACGTATTATTCTATTATAGAGGTATTTTACTAGATTGCATATCCAATTTACTATCTCCAAAACAAAGGGAAGAAGATTGAATGGACATAGCGGTGTGAGGATAACTTTTAGCTATTGAAATATTTTCTTAATAGTGCATCAATTCTTAAAATTGTAGTTCCAAACGAATATTGTGTTGTGCATCAATGCTTGCATAGAAGGGACTAGTGAAGTCCTCATCCAAAATGGTAATATGGAATGTTATGAATGCCAAATGGAGAAATAACATGAAAAGAACCGTGCCACACATTTAAAGAATCATGATGTTTTTGTGGGATCTTGCTTGGATTCACTCTTATGTGTTTTGAAACAATTACTGGTAGTGAGGTTAATCTTCATTGCTAGTAATGGGAATCGTTTTGTATGAAGATGGTGTTGGGTGTTTTATGCTGGATGAAATTGTGTGCCCTAATTCTTTTGAAGTAGGCGATTAACCTAAGACTTGTATTTCCATTAATTTATAATGTCATTTTATCAATTTTTCCACGAATATTTGAATTTTTTTTCCCATGGAATATCAGGTAATTTCCCACAAAATATATAGGAATTTCTTTGATAGTCAGGCTTAAGCACTTAAAATATAAAGGGATGTTGTGATTTTCAAAAAACGACAAAAAAAATGATTTTTCTTGCAAGATGGCCTTCTTTGATGTGCATTGGAGAGAGAGATGAACACGAGGGCGACACTTGGTAACTTATTCCATGAATATGTCTTAGTTAATTATATTAAAGTCGCCACTTAGTTTGTTTCCATCATTGAGATTTTTGGAACATGCTCTTGTGTAGCAATAGTCATTTTTCTCATGTTTGTTACAAGAATGAAACTTTCATGGACATACTTACAGAGGTTTGTGGGCATCAAGGGAATACCCACAATCATCTTTTTCTAGTATGGTCAAAAATCTATTACAAGAATAATTCAATCAACTTAGAGGAACTAAATACTACCTAATCAAAGGGGATTGGTACCATATGTAACAACTTATATACAAAGTATTCATATTGTATCTAAAACACTCAATCATCAATAAACATATATTTTCTTGAATTAGAGAAAAAAAGAATAATAAATGATCCAACCTTGGATAAGTTCTTAAAGTGGTCTTTATTTATCCTTTTCCTTGAATAACAACAAGAGAAGAAATGACTAGCGTGACAAATTCACTTCTATACTTGCATGCAAGTAAATGTTTGAATACCTTACTCATTACTTGAAAAAATTAAAAAGCCATTGATTAATTTTTATAAATGCATAAATCAATTCCAAAATTGAATCTAACGAAATAACAACGCCCTGCATTCACTTAGTGCTTTTAGTACAAAGGAAAACTACAAGATTATGATTAAATCAAGGAGAACATAAGTACAATAATATACCTATCCATGACTACTAGTAATATCCAAACCAAGATCCATGTTTGGTTCATTCCTCGTCAAAATATCTCTTCCCAAACTAAATGCAAATGACAATCCAAAACATTTATTTCCTTTTGAATCAATATAGAGGTGTTGAGGGACGCAAAGACTGTATAAGAAGAAGCTACCAATGGATCAAAAAACTAACAACGAAGAGTCCACACAACACCAAGTAGAGGTACAACATTGAGAAACAAGACAATGGTGAGTACAAGAGAACACACAAACAAATACAATTAAGAGAGAGACAACCCAAACCCAACAAGCAACCCACGCTCTCATTCCATACCTTCAACATCAACAAAATAATTCACCTCTAAGTAAAAAAAATGAAACCAATAACTATTTCCACACAACGATAATACCATTGCTAGTAACCATTCCATATACCACAAGAGAAAATGCAAGCAAGAGCCCACAAAACACCCAGTAAAGGGACAACATTGAAGTAAAAGGAAAACGATAATGGTGGAATTAAGTCCAAACACCTTTACAACTTAGGAAAATAAAGTAGGGAATAGTGCAAATAACATGTAATAAACACATGATAGAGGGACAACATTAAAAAATAGGGATATGTCCATTTCAAGAAAAACCATGTAGAATCAACATTGACTACACATAACCACTCACCTACTATTTTGGAAGAAAGAGCTTAGTAAATTCTCACCAACAACAACCTAACCCTCCTAGTTACAAGAGCCCACACAACACCCACTAGAGGGACAACACTAAAACAAAGTGACAATGATCCAACATGAACAATAACCATACATGCCCCTAAACAATCACTAACCATTCCAAAAAGCACAATGTCGAATTTCATTGAATGCTTGAATGCTAACAACATCCTCATTGGTGCACATAATGTCAAGCATTGGGACAACACCTATGAGGAGAGTGATTGTGAACGCAACAACAAGAAAAAAAAAAAATCTTCTAACCATGCCAAAGAGGACAAGGTCAAATGCATGAAAAAACCCAATAAACAATTTTCTCCAAAAACACCCTCACAGTCCCACACAACACTAAGAAAAGGGACAACATCGATGCCATAGAAATGAACAATAACCATTCCAAAGAGGACATACAATGTCGAGTAGAGGCAGAACACTGATGGGAAAGGAGAAAGTTGAGCAAATTTAATAACAAGGCCAAGTAAATTGTTGACTCTAATAGCTTCTTCACCCTCTCACACAATCCCAAGCAAAGAGACAACACCGACGAACATAAGAACAACATTAATAATAAAGGACAACAACAACCAGAATGAACACTAACTATTCTAAATATCCCACACAATGCCGAGTAGAGGGTCAACACTAACAAGCAAGGACAACACCAAGTAGAATCAACAATACGAGTTCCAAAGGCAATGTAGGAGCTAAGTTACCCAATCACTAGAGTTTAGTGTTAGACCACAATGGCGAGAGGTTCCAGATGATGTGTCTCTAATGAATGAGTCACATCCAATGGAGACACATTGAGGATAGTGGAACAATTCCTGACACCCCCCATTCCTTGTTGGGTTATCGCTTTGTATTATTTTGTGTTTTTTTATTTCTTTTATTTTTTAAAATATTTTTTAAACACTGAAAAAATCCAAATTTAAAACATTGCATCATAGCCATTGGCCAATAACACCTAATATAAATCTTATTTTCAATTTTTAAAATTATTTTCCAATTTCAAAAAAACATCACATACGATGGATACTCCAAAGTAATTACATTACTCCCTTCAAAATATGAATTAAAAAAAAACAAATATGTAATTACAAGAAAGTAGAGTTGCTTGTAAAATCAACAAAATGCCTTAAAGAAAAAACATTAAAATAGATTCAATTTTCTCCCATTTTTCTCTAAAGAAGAATGATGTGTAAATTTTATATCGAATAAGAAAGACATGAGTGGATGAGCTTTATATTGAAAAGCACATACACGAATGTGTGAGTGCAAGAATGATGTAGTTTGGATAAATGTGTGACATGCAACTTGAAATTCATGTTGAAGCATATTTCCTCTTCCTTTTTGCATGTACTTGAAATTCATGTACTTTTTGCATCGCAATTCAAGTTGCATTCCATCTCATCGCATTACAATAACGTTAAAGTAGTGAAAGTTGAGTGCTTGCATCTTTGTCAAATCCCACCGAGTATCCATTTTTCATTTTTGTCAACTACATGGAATTTTATGAAGTGTAAACAAAAGTAGAAAATGGTATCGACCAACTTTAATTTTCAAAAGGTTACATGGAATTTTATGAAGTGTAAACAAAAGTAGAAAATGGTATCGACCAACTTTAATTTTCAGAAGGTTAAACAAACTTACTAATTAATCAAATAAATTATATATTGTGTGGTTTGTTAGGTTCGTATAAATTGATATTATTATCATTTTATCTTGGTTTAAATATATGGTTTGTGGAATAGTTATTGATAGTGAGATTAATCTTGGTTGTTAGCGATTGGGATGTTTTTGTGTGGAGATGATATTGGATCTTTTACGTTGGATGAAACTATGTGTTATGATTCTTTTATGATAGGAGGTTAACTTAATACTTTTATTTACATCTATTTAAAATTTCATTTTTATTAAAAAAAGAAATTGGAAAATTTTGAGAAAAAAATCTATTTATCATGAAATATAGAGGAATTTTGCAGAAAATCTAGAGGAAATTCTTTGATAGTCATTCTCAAGAACTTAATGTCCAAAAAGAAGATTGTGATTTTCAAAAATGACAAAAAAAATGAATTTTCCTTTAAAGATGGTCTTCATTGATGTACACTAGAGAGATAGTGAACATGAGGGTATCACTTGGTAATTTATTCCATGAATATGTTTCAATCAATTATCTTCATGAAGTCGCCACTTAGTTTGTTTTTGGTATTGAGCTTTTTGGAACATGTTCTCATGTAGCCACAATCATTTTTCTCATGTTTGTTACAAGAATGAAAATTTCATAGACATACTTATAGAGGTCTATGGATATCGAGGGAATACCCACATTCACCTTTTTTCTAGTATGATCACCAATCTATTACGAGAAGAATTCAATCAACTCAAAAGAACTAAATTCTACTTATTCAAAGGGGGTCAATGCCATAAGAAATAACTTATAAAAAAAGTATTCCTAATGTATCTACAACACTCAATCATCAATAAACATATATTTGACTTGAATTAGAGAAAGGAAGAAGAATAAATAATATAACCTTAGATAAGTTATTGAAGTAATATTGTTCTATTATTTTTTTGAATGGCAACAAAAGAAGAAACAATCAATGTGAGAGATTCACTTCTATAATGCAAATATTTGAATGCCTTACTCGTTACTTGGAAAGATTAAAAAGCCATTAATTAATTGGTAGAAATACATAAATCAATTCCAAAATTGAACTTACAGAAGAAAGAAAAAAAAAAAAAAAAAAAAAAAAAAACCTTACATTCATTTAGATACTTCTTTTTGGTGGAAAAGGAAACTACAAATTTCTTATTAAATCAAGGAGAACATAAATACAATAATACATTTATCCATGATTATTGGTAATCTCCAAACCAAGCTCCATGATCGATTTATTTCTTGTTAAAATATCTCTTCCCAATCTGAATGCAAATGACAATTTAAAACCTTTCTTTCATTTTGAATCAATATAGAGGGATTGAGGGATGTAAAGATTGTATAATAAGAACACTCACAAGATATCAATGGATCAACATACTAACAGTATAATTTTGCATAAAATAAAATAGATAACATGAAGGGAATTTCTTTCTTTTCTAGGCCACTAGAGAGGCAACAAGGCATGGCACTCCATAACTTATTTCATAAATATGTGTTAGTTAGGTATTATTGGAGTCACCACTTCATCTGTTTTCATTTTGGGCTTTTTGGCACACACTCTTATGCACCCACAAGTATTTTTCTTAGGTTTGTTATAGGACCATGACTTTTATGGACACACTAGTGGAGGTCCATATGTATCAAGATATTACTTCCATGAATGTCTTTGTTAGATATTATTGGAGTCACCACTTCATCTATTTTCATTTTGGGATTTTTGGCACATGCTCTTATGTACCCGCAAGCATCTTTCTTAGGTTTGTTATAGGAACATGACTTTTATGGACACACTAGTGGAGGTGCATAGGGATCAAGAGATTACTTATAATCCTTTTTATTATCTTTTCTATTGGAAACATGTCATATTTTTCATTAATATTTCCTTTTGGGGTACATACCTCAGAAAATTTCTTAGGAGTGGACCTCTTGATGATTTTTAGTAAAAATAGTGGTTTCATCATGTGATAAGCAAAACCATAAATAACAATTGTCTTAGAGAGAAGAAGAATGCATGTAAAAAATAAGAGGGTAAATAATTTCAGTCAAATTAAAAAGACATAGCATTGTCTCTATACAAGAACATTCCCATGGCTAGCAGTTAAGAACAACCCTACCGGTAGCAATTTTTCCAAAAATCACAAAAGCGAATGCAAGAAAGAGTCCAAAAAACACCAAGTATAGGTAAAACACTGAGAAGCAAGGAAATGGTGAATGCAAGAGACCACAAGAAAAAAATACAATTAAGAGGTGAAAAGCCGAACCCAACAAGCAACCCATGCTCTCATTCCATACTTTCCATGTAAACAAAATAGTTCACCAATAAGTAAAACAAATGCAACCAAAAATTGTTTCGACAAAAGAATTATACCACTACTAGTAACCATGCCATATGCGACAAGAGAGAATGCACGCAAGTGCCCATAAAACATCTAGTAAAGCGACAATTGAAGCACAAGGAAAATAATAATAATAGGGGGAAGTCCAACACCCTTGTCAACTTAGGAACATAAAGTAGGGGATATTACAAATAACATGTAATGGACACCTGATAGAGGAACAACATTTACAAGAAGGTTTATGGCCATTGCCAGAACAACCATGTAGAATAAACATTGACCACATCGAACCACTCACCTACTATTATGCAAGAAAGAGCTTGGTAAATCATCACCAACAACAACCTAACCCTCCTAGTACAAGAGCCCAAGCAATACCTTCTAGAGGGACAACATTGACAAGAAAAGATGATGACCCGACATGAAAACTAACCACACATGTACATAAAACATTCACCAACCATTCCAAAAAGCACAATGTCCAAGTTCGTTGAATACTAGACCACCAACAACACCATCACCCTCCTACACAATGTCAAGAATAGGGACAAAACCTATGATTAGAGTGACTATGAATGTGACAATAGGAACAAAAAAGCACCTTCTAACCATACCAAAGAGCATAATGTTGAATGCATGCAAAAACCCAAAAAATTGTTTGCTCTAACAACACCCTCACCTTTCCACAGAACATCGAGAAAAGGGACAACATCAATGCTACAAAAATGAACAACAACTGGTCCAAATACCCCATACAATGTCGAGCAAAGGGAAAACACTGGTGAACGAGGACAACGTCGATCAAATTCAATAGAAACACCAAGTAAATTGTCAGCTCCAATAGTTCCCTCACCCTCTTAAACAATCCCAAGCAGAGAGGCAACAATGATGAGCATAGAAACAACATCAACAAGTAGGGACAACAACTACCAAAATGAACACTAACTATTCCAAAGAGCCTACACAATGTTGAGTACATGGACAACACTAACGAACAAGGACAACACCATGTAGGATCAACAATAAGAGTTTCAAAGGCCATGTAGGAGTTGAGGAGCCCAATCCCTAGAGTTATAGTATTAGATTGCAATGGTCTGTGGTTTCAGATGATGTGTATCCATTAAATGAGTCACATTGTGGATAGTGAGACAACTCCCCACAACCTCCTTGTTAGGTTACTACTTTGTATTATTTTGTAAAAAATATTTCGTTTTGATTTTAATTTATTTTTCAAAAAAAATTTAAATACTAAAAAACCCAAATTTAAAATATTGCATCATGGCCATTGCCAATAACACCCAAATTTTATTTTCAATTTCTAAAATTGTTTTCAAATTAAAACAAAATCTTACCTATATATTGATAAGAAATTAAGACTAAGAAAACAATTACATTACTCCCTTCAAAATATGAAATTAAAGAAAGAAAATATGTAATTACAAACATAGTAGAAGGAAGTAAAGTTGATTGTAAAATGAACCTCGAATATACGAATTTGAATATAAGAATGTGTTTAAAAATTATCATTAAAATGGATTCAATTTTCTCTCATTCTTTGCTCAAGAAGAATGATGTGTAGGCTTTATATTGTATGAGAAAGAAATTTGTTTATGAAGCATATTTCCTCTTCCTACTTTTTTGCATTTTGAATCCCATCGATCTATCAACCTCTGCATCCTTTATCATCATAATGATGAGTGATTGGGTAATTAGAAGTTGATTGAACTGGGCAATTATGATAATCACTTAAGTTAAACGTGAAATGAAAATTACTAATTTAAAAATGAAAAAAAAATTATGATAATCAATGTGCAAAATCAAAACCAATCTAAAATAATTTAAATGTGAAATGAAAATTATTAATTTAAAATGGAATTTTTTTTTTATGATAATCATTGTGCAAACTCAAAAAGAATTTAAATTTCAACGTGAATGCAAAATTATGACAATTACTATGCATCTAGTAAAACTAAAATTAAATTAAGTATGTAAAATGATATGTGCCAACCAAAAATATGTGTATGAAAAGGGAGTATTTGTGTGGATATTATGAGTTTTGTTTAAGCAACATATCACTATTTCCAGCGTTTAAGTGAACCGATCCTTTATATATTCTAGGCAAAGTGAACCAAAATATCAAAATGGCAAAGCAGAAGAAGAAGAAGAAGAAGAAGATGATGATGATGATGATGAAGATGATAAGGGATTACTTGCAATTCTTTAGAATTTTGTTTTTGTATATTGAACCTTAAGATCCCCATAGTTTTGTGGAGTTAAAAGGTTAGGAAGGTTGGTAGGGTGACAAATACTTTGAAATTGAGATCTAATCTAGGTATATGCTAGACAATCTAAGAGAAAGTGTTTTTCATCTCCAACCTTCTTAGTGTGACACACTCTTTCACCCTATGGCATTTTAGGAATTGTTCAACGACCGGTTTCACTATGGAGCTCATGAGAATTTTTTCTTATCTTAACAATGTTTCTTTTTTTCTTTACACTTGTTAGAACAAAGAGATAGTTTTGATCTTCTAGATTAGGATTGATTACCTCTTTATAATACCTTAATTTTCTTTTTTCCTCTAACTCTTTATCACACCACATTTTCTCCTTAAATTTTGAATTAACAATATTTTTAATAGTATCATTGTTCTGCAAAATGGTCTCTTCCATGATTCCTCAATGGCTTAGCCAAGACTGCGCATCTTTATGCCATCCTTGCTTGAGTTGAAGGTGGTTACATCTAGAGTTTGAAGCAATTTTAGGAAGCCTCATGTCTTCCATATTGTTTAATTTGTTTTTATACATTAGGTATCTAATCATAGTCATGATCCCAATGGGGGAAAAGCTTGCCTCTAAGAGGAGGATAGGACAGGGAATATTTCCTTTACTTTTGAGATTATAGGTGATAAAATTCTTTTTCATTTTCTCTATCTTTCTCCAAGATTCCCAAGATATATTTCATCCCCAAACTTCGCATCCATATAAAATATTAAGCGTAACAAGAGTCTCAAAGAGGAGTTTCTTCTTATACCATATCCAAAGATTGGTTGATTTACAATTGTTTTCAAACCCATAATAAGCTTTCCATCCTCCAATTATCCTTTTCTCAATGCTATAATTCCAGTTGAGCTTGTAGTGAATATCCATTCCAAGATATTTCTATGAAGTCACTTTTCTATGAAGTTGTTGTTGTCATATACAAAGGTATCATAAGTGATATTGTTGGATTCAATGATCATGACCTTAGTCTTGTCAATATTAACAGTCATACCCATATTGGAGCAAAAATCCTTGAGGATTTGTAGTTGTTTTCCAATATGGTGGGAAATCCCCTCACCATATGATCTGGATTTAGGAGCAGAACGAGTTGATTAACAAAATGAATACAATAAACACGGAGATATGAAGAACAAAACAAACATATAGTGAATAATATTTTCTATTGAATAAATGAAATAGGCTGAAACTGTAAAACTACAGAACTGAAACACTTGCTTGAATGGTGGTAGTTATCTCTGAGAAGAGATGTGGCTATTATGCGCATCCGTCTGAGAAAAATGATTACAATGAGGCTCTAAAGGCCTTTTTTATATTAATCATGAATGCCAAAACCCTGGACATCCAAAAACATAACACTAAAAGGTGAAATGTCAAACGTCATGTGGGCCCCTATGGGTAAGTTGGTACCTCAACTTCTCGGGGTCGTAACTTTTGCATACGACCTCTGTTTTAGGCACATGATATCCTGTTAGAAAGGTCTTTCAGAGAGCTACACATTCCACTATCAAACTCTGACTTCGTCTACAGTTTGACTGTGGCGAGCCAGAAAAACACTATTTGGGGCTCCAAAACGGCCCTAGAAGTACAATAAGATGTGTTGACATGAAAACATACAAAATAAACCAGTTGGATTAGGTGAGAGGCCACCAGTATCTACCTGGAATATGTGTAGGGCTTCATATTTCCCTAGAAGTGTAGAACCCATAATTACAAAGAAGTACATAAGAACGTGTTGAACTAAAAACATACAAGAGGAGTCATTTGGAATAGGTGGGTGGTCACCGATATCCACTTGGATCAATCCTCCTCCCTTAGGATGCAATGGTATCCATTGCGTTGAGTTCCCCCGTTAGGTGAGGAAACTTCTACTCGATTTGGCCCCGGGTGAGCCACTTCCCTTGGTGGAGGAGTTGCCTTCCTTGACAACCCGATAAATATGGATCCTCTACTGGTGAGTGACCTTGACCTGTGTGTCCACTATCTGATCAGTGGATGCTTGTTCCATGCAGTTAGGGTTGATATTTGTTGGTGTCAGTTGTTATGTGATCTATGAGGTGTCCAATAATGGTGGAAAATATGGTCAAAGGAGGTCCACATTGAACATTGGGTGCAAGCCAAGGAAGGGTGGAGTTTTGATCTCAAAAGAATTGCTACCCACAACCTTGGTGATAGTGTAAGGCCTATAGTGAAGTAGGTGGAGCTTCCAATGGGGCCCTATGAGACACTCCTTCTACAAATGTAACTAGACTTTGTCTCCAACCTGAAATTGGTGCAATAAACTATGTTGATCATGGTGTTTCTTGTACTTAGCATTGGATTTCTGCAAACTCTCTTGGATCTATTAGCAGATGTGTTGAATCCGCTCAATGAATCTAGTAGCTTTGTCAGACCTAGACTAAACATTGGAAGAGTCTCTTTGTGTGGTTGAAATAGGTAGTGCAACATCAATGGGACCCAAGGGTTGGAATCCCAGCCCCACCTGAAATGGGCTATGGTCAGTGGAGCTATGGATAGCCTTGTTGTAACTGTTTTGAACATTGGGAAGACTCTCATTCCATGTACGTGGATTCTTAGAGTTGTACATGCGTAGATGTGCACAATCGTCTGATTGATGACCTTTGTTTGGTCATCTGTTTCACGATGGAAAGAAGTGGATTTAGTGAGCTTGGTGTCCAACAATGACTAGAGACTTGACCAAAATGTGTTAAGTAACCTACTATCTTAGTCAGAGATAATGGTCTGTGGTATCCCAAAATGGACCCACACTCATTCGAGGAAGAGCCAGGAAGTATTTTCCACTGTGGTAATCTTATTGCAGGCTGTGAGGATGGCCATCTTCAAAAATCGATCAACAACCACAAATACACAATCATTGCCTTGCCTGGTGGACAAAAGGACAGACATGCAATCCACTGAGATGGATTACCAAGGCTTATAAAGAGTAGGAAGAGGGGTGTATAGGCCTTTCTTCTTGATGGATGGATTGGAAATGGAATAGGTGTTGCAAGATCTGATATACTTGTTGACGCCTTGTCAAAGTTTTGGCCAATAAAAATGTTTTTGAAGAACGACCACAGTTTTCTCCACGCCAAAATGTTCTGCCATCTGACTGTAGTGGGATTACCAAATCATCTTTGTACACTTTCTTGTAGGAACATATAGATGGACTAGATGGCATAATAGTCTGTTTTGAATGTGAAAATAGGTGATAGTCACGCGTGTACCCAAGAGATGATAGGTGGTGGTGAAGTCCAGATATTGTTGATAAATTTGGGGCCACTTAGATGCCTCATGTCCATGAGAATGGAGCAAAGTGGTGAGGGAAGCCACAAGAGGTCGACTGAGGCAGTTAATGACACGATTTGAGATCCTTGTCTTATACTTGATGCTGAGATGGAACTGTTGTAGGTAGGTGGACTACTTTTAATGGCGGTCATTCTACAATTTCCCCTGTGTTTGTATGAATTGCAGAGACTTGTGATCAATGTGGATGATCATCTCCTTTCCCAGAATTTAATGTTTCCATTGACAACATGATTATATTATGGAATACATTTCCTTGTCATAGGTGGGGTATTTTCGGACAGTATCTGAGAGTGTCTCACTATAGTATGCCACTGGATGACTGTGTTGAGTGAGAACTGCTCCTATAGCATAGTCAGATGCATCAGTCTCAATCTCGAATGGTTGTTGCAGATCGGGAAAGGAGAGTACTGGAGCTGAGCACAAGCGATGCTTTATATCATCGAATTCTCATTGTTGTTCCTTCCCCCACATGAACTTGGCTCTGTCACTGCCCTTGGTCACCTGGATGAGGGCCCATGTAATATGGGAGAATTCCAACACGAACCGTCGATAGAAGTTGGCCAATCCCAAGAATCTTCGATGATCGGTTAGTGTGGTAGGGGTTGGCCAATCACGGATGACTTGGATCTTAGTTGGATCAACATGTACCCCATTCTCATCAACAATGTAGCCCAAGTATTGGACCCTGTTCATTCCAAAAGAGCATTTTTTCAAGTTGGCATATAGCTTGTGTTGTCGTAGAGTGCTCAAAACTTGTTGAATATGCTGCATGTGCTCCTCCCAAGTTCTTTTGAAGATGAGGATGTCATCCAAATATACCACCACAAAAGAGTTGGTGAAGGGTCTCAATACATCATCCATTAACCTTATGAAAGTGGTTTGTGCATTTTTTAAGACAAAGGGCATGACCAACCATTCGAAGAGACCTTCTTTAGATTTAAAGGTTGTCTTCCATACATCAATTGGTTCAATGGGAACCTAGTGGTAGCCAAATTTTAGTTCAATCTTGCTGAAGAAATTTCCCCCCTTGAGTTGGTCAAGAAGGTCATCAATCTTAGGAATTGGGTACTAGTTCCTGACTGTGATTTTGTTGAGGGATTTGTAATTAATGCAGAGTCGCCAAGTCCCATCTTTCTTCTATGTTGGAATGTTTACATGCAGAGTATGCTTGTCATTGATGAAAAAAACAATAGTGATGATGGAATGATTACAAGCAGAGTGTTCTTGTCATTGATGGAAATATCAGAGTGTGCATCACAGCGTAAGCTCAGGTGAAGAAGAAAAAAATATGCAGAGATAAAAGATCAGGAGAGATAGTTTTCTGAGATGTGCAGATGAGATCCCATTCATCAAGGCTCACAGAAGGATCAAAGGTCGTGGCTCGTACAAGGATCAAATATAATCTCAGGTGAAGAAGAAAATAGTGTCCAATCCAAGCTCAGAGATGAATAGTGCAGAGTTTAACGTAGAGCGCAAGTGTGCGCCAAGGACGAGGTTAATTCCATTACCATTTCTCATGAGAGATAACATTCTTAGAAACGTAGACGAGACCCAAAGTCATTAGGACTCGCAGAACCTTTGACACTTAGAGATTTGAGAAAGACAAAGCTCAGGAGGAGGAGCGACATTGGTCATTGGATCACCAATCATGAATACCCGATGTTCATTAGATTAGAGTCCAGTGACCAGAGGAAGCGTAAAGGAGAAGTACAGATTTGATCCGTTGGATCTGAGCGTCGAGGACCAACAACGTCGGATCCAGTATAATTGCGAAGAGGATAAGGTCGAGAGTCGTCCTCCAACTCCGTGAAATGTGAAATCATGATGAGATCTAAATCGTTGGATCCATAGGACACATAGCGAGAGATCAACATTTCGCTGACTCACAAACTGGAAAATTCAAAGGTGATTTGTCCTCCAAATTTGTGAAACACAAAGTCCCGATAAGATCTGGACCATTGGATCATAGAGGGTTGTGGGCCATTGATCTGGAGCAAGTTTCAGAAAATCGGGATTCAGGAGTTGGAAGAGTCATGGTTAGCACACGTTCAAATGCCTGAAATGCGAAGTCGCGATTTGATCACAATCGTCAGATCAATTTCGAGTAGAAGGATAGGATAAGCTTTCAAAGTTGCATCGCAGAAAGATCAAGTCATCGATCCAAGATCTTGATCAAACAAACAACATTCAATTTGGATATGGAGATGCAAGGAGTTTACACTCAGAAAAGTTTGAAATTTGAAATCCCCAGAATGCAAAGTTCCGTCAACCGTCGGATCTGGAGATCAAACAATGATCGTTAGATCGTGGCAGGCCACGTCAGCAAGGACAGGTGGCAAACTATGTTAGCAAGGACACGTGGCACAATTAAACAATGACAAGTGTCAAGTTGATTCGACACTTCAGGTACGTGGAAATCACAAATCTGAGTGACACATGACAACTGCTTGGTTCATGACACGTCATTGAGTGACGCAAGAGTTACTTCAATTCAGGAGTTTTACCACCAATACTCACCCAAAGAAAAGAAGTCTCGAAGGTCGAAGTCCCAGAGTGGAGGATAGTCGTTGGATTAAAGAAGACACGTGTCATCTGATTTCTAAGACCAAGGATTGCACATGGACAAAGGAAAGAAGGCAAATCCGTCGATTGAAGAGGACATATGTCAGTAGATATTTCATTCTGGAAGATATCCAGTTAGCAACAACAGGGTTTGAGAGTTGAAACTCTCGGAGCCTAGATCACAAAGGAAACCTCAGTCGATGATGGAGGAAGGAGAGATCTGGTCCGTAGACTTGAGAGGAAATATTTGAACCATCCATTCAAGAGCACCATCAAGATCATGAGATCGACGGTCATGCTCCATTGTGGAGCCAGAACATGCTCGAGCCTTAATTTTTCATAAGCAAGCCACAATCAAAACCACAGTTTTGGAGAAAGGACATGTGGAGGCTCATGGTAAATTGGGGGTCAAAAAACAGCTTTGTCTAATCCACCTTTGAATGCGCCCACAATCGCTTGGTCACATGAAGCTCATATCCCAAGGTCATATTGTGAAATGGAGCCAACGCTCACTAGACAAAAATCAGGAAGCACCTTTTGAATAAGCACTTGATCACCACCGGTGGTCATGCGAAGGAAGGGGTTAGAATCCAAAGAATTCATAGTTGACTGGCTGTAAATGACAGAGAAGATGAAGAGTCTTGACTTCTAGAGAAGCTAAGGAATCTCAGCATAACATGCATTGATGATGAACTCACATGCAACAGAACTGCCAAAGAAGATGAAGAGTTGCCATGATGATCAGAAGATGACTCGACGTGAAAAATTCATGCAGAACAGAGAAGTGATGTGATTATTCTATGGAGCTATGTGGAAGCAAGGAAGAGCTACAGTGAACAACCTGTAGGGCAGAATAGTGATGCAGTGAAAAGCATGCAAAGGTACTGGGCATGAAGGATGCATAAGGTGCATAGAGAGTAGAAAAATGCAGAATAGAGAATAGATGATGGCAGTTGTTGAGTGTGATTCATGCAGGTAGAAGCATGCAGTGTGCAGGAGATGAAGCACAAAAGAAGCAAGGAACAAAAACGCATATCGGAGAGAAGAACAAAAAGCTCAACATACATGAGGAGAGAGACACTGATCCAGGTAGAGTAGAGCAGTGTAGCAGAACAATGATGAGACTGGTAAGCTATAGATAAATGTTGTATCATTGTGATAAATTTGTAAAAGGAAAGATTTATATTTTAGGGTGGTTGGGAGGTGCTAGGGAGGATTGGTGTCCTCAAAGTTTCAAGTGGGTGCTTGAACACCGGGAGTTGTAGCTTCCATCTGGTTGCAGACAGAAAAACCAGGGTGGCAGGGTGGTGCAAGGGAGAACTATTGTTCTCTGTTATACATGTCGATGCCTGTGTGACTGGAATTTGGTGCTTCCATCCAGTAGGTTCTAGAACACTTAGGGAGTTGGTGCTTCCTTCTAGTGGGTGCTATAGAAACAAAGGAGTTGGTGCTTCCTTCTAGTGGGTGCTAGAGAAACCAGAGAGTTTGTGCTCTCAGCAAGTTGTAGCTTGCAAAATAGAGGTGGTAGCCTCACAGTGAGTTGGTGCTCATAAGAATGATAATGTATAGAAAATAAATATTACTTATCATATAAAAAGGAAGAGGTTTTTACCCTTTATGGGTTTCCTCAGGAAATATTTGTCTCTGTATATTTCATGTGTGTGATTGATGTTGAATGTTCTATTACTTACCTCCCTACATTATTGTGATTGTGATTGAGTGCTCTGTAAAGAGTTTAAAATAAGCATAATTGTTTAAGCACGGTGACAACTGATTGACCCCCCCCTCTTAGTTGTCCAACATACTACACCAGTACAATCGGGCTTCCGCAAGTGGAGGAGATGGGTTTGATGGGCCCCTTTTGAAGAATCTCTTAGATCCAATGCCTGATTTCGTCATTTTCCATTAGCTAGCGACGATAGACTGGTCCATTAGGTAGAGGTGCATCGGGTGTCATATCAATTGGATGCTTGACTTGGATGTGCATTGGTAGCATGGTGGGTGAGGAGAATATGTCTCTATATTCTTCCATGATCCCGTCCACTTGCTTCTGCTACAAAGAGAGGCTCTATGTATAGGCCATGGATGTGGCAGCGACCTTCTTCTTATTGTGAGAATGGATCACAAAGAAGACGAACTCCCCGGTCTGTGAAATGACCTTACTGCATTGCTTATCGGAGATTAAATAAATAGCAGTATGCAATGCTACCTCTGGTATCTTGTACAATCGTCTACCCAAAGTAATAATAACATCGCAAGGTTTAGACTCATACACAACATGACACTTCCACAAATATGGTTGTCCTAAAAGAACACCACAAAATTCAAAGGGAGAAACATCTCATAATACCTCATCTTTGAAAGGCTTGATGCCGTAGGGAAGAAGACATTGTTGGCTGACACAGAGCTATCTTCCTTGGCGAAGCCAGTCGATAGTGTAGGGTTGTGAGTGGGGTGTCATTGGATGTTCCAACCACTTGAAGACCTATGCTAAAATCAGGTTCTTCTCACTACCGCTATCGACAATTAAATGAAGAAAAGCACCCTTTACCCACATTTGTGAGTGAAAGAGGCATTCCCCTTCCTTTAGTTCTTCTAGTTTTCTTAGACGGAATTTGGTGGTAGCGATAGTGGCACTGGGTTCAACATCGATAATCTGCTTCCCTCCTTCAGGATTTGATTTAGAATCAAAATTGACCTCTGACTCATAAGCCTTCAGCTCAACCACGAGTGATTGCTTGGAGTGACATTCTTCAATGTTATGTGAAGGGATTTTATGGTACTCACACCATTTTCCCATGTCCTTCTTTGTCTTCTCATTGCCCTTCTTGTGCTGCGGCTTGGACTGGTGGTCCTGAGAGTGGCCATATCTTCTCTGTACCTTTCTATGTGGGTTGGGGTTGCCTTTCCCTTGCTTCGGTTGTGAGGATTTTGAAGATCCAAACTCTCGCCTCTTCTGCTTAAATTTTTTCTCGATCTTGACAATGTATCTATAAGCCGTACCCAATGAGGTGATGTCCAGAAACTCCATTTCTATTTGGATGTATCTATGCAAACAACCACGATATTTGAGCACCAGACGTTTCTCAGAGTATTTGATACCTAAT
Organism: Picea glauca; assembly: GCA_000966675.3. Classification (NCBI taxonomy): domain Eukaryota; kingdom Viridiplantae; phylum Streptophyta; class Pinopsida; order Pinales; family Pinaceae; genus Picea; species Picea glauca. The sequence continues at coordinate 82,992 of JZKD02S1678303.1, read as the reverse complement.
TTGGTGCATAGGGTATGGAATATATTTTTGAAATATGGTACTGTTTGGTCCCTTTCTAGATGCAGGGTGGTCCATCTGGTGTACTGGTCCTCGTAGCTTCCAACAGGATAGTACTGTTCTTTAATGGAACCCTGCAAGGAATCCCATGTAGGGGAAACCAAAAATATTTCAGATTCCTCTATGGCCCTTTTCTCAGAGTAAGTGTCCCACCAGTCCTTAACATGGGGGACAACCTCGAGGAGTGCAAAAGTAATATTTTCCCTATCAAAAAAATTGTGGACCGGAAAATACCCTTCGAGTAGGTTCAACCATTTATCTACAACATCTGCATCTATTAGTCCTTCAAATAATGGAACATCAAAATTTACATGTACCTTGAAAGGGGTTGCATGGACGCTTGATGAAGATGCTTCTCCTCTGGGCAGCCGCCGAAGGATCCGCGCAAAGTTGTCCATCATTTCATTCCTTTGTCACACAAGGGATTCCTTGAGAAACATTTTAAAAGGATCTCCTGCTCCATCATATTTATTTTCACCTCCTATGGGTTTTTGTCGAGCTCGACGCGACCGATCTTGCAATGGATTGATTGGTTCGAGTCCCAACTTTGTGTACCTAGATCTTGTCGGGGACATGCACGAAGAAAAATAAATGAAGAGCAGACTGCTCTGATACCACTGATCTAGATTTAGGAGCGGAACAATTGATTAACAGATTGAATACAATAAACATAGAGATATGAAGAACAACACAAATATCCAGTGAACAATATTTTCTATTGAATAAATGAAATAGGTTGAAACTATAAAACTGCAGAACTAAAACACTTGCTCGAATGGTGGTAGTTATCTATGAGAAGAGATGTGGATGCTACGTGCATCTGCCTGAGCATAATGATTAAAATGAGGCTCCAATTACTCATGAATGCAAAAACCCTAGACATCCAAAAACCTAACCCTAGAAACGTGAAATGCCAAAAGTCATGTGGGCCCCTAGGGGTAAGTTGGTACCTCAACTTCTCGGGGTCGTAAATTTTGCATACGACCTCTGTATTAGGCGCATGATAGCCTGTTGGAAAGGTCTTTCAGAGAACTACACATTCTTCCATCAAACTTTGACTTTTTCTACAGTTTAATTGTGGCAAGCCAAAAAAACACTGTTTGGGGATCCAAAACGGCCTTGGAAGTACAACAAGATGTGCTGACATGAAAACATACAAAATAAGCCAATTGGATTAGGTGAGAGGCCACCAATATCCACCTGGAAGATGTGTAGGGCTTCAGATTGCCCCAGAAGTGTAAAACCCACAATTACAAAGAAGTATAAAAGAACATGTTGAACTAAAAACAATCAAGAGGAGCTAGTTGGAATAGGTGGGTGACCACCGATATCCACTTAGATCACCATAAGCACGATATCATCAACATAAATAAGAAGATTGAATAAAATTAATAAATATTTAATATAAATAAAATTATTAAATTATATTAAAGTTAAAACATAATAAAATTATCCATTTAAACTATTGTAAATTAATAAAATTAATAAACTTGAATAAAATTATTATTTGTTTTTATTGGCAGAAGTAGGTGTCTTGTACGTGACACACAAGATAAGTTGAGATCTCAAACGGGTAACATCACATAACGATACACCTCTAGAGATAAAATTATTAAATCATGTTAAAAAATAGTAAAATAAGTTAGATAAATTAATTATGAAATTCTTATTAAAAATAAAATTAAAACAATTTTAAAATATAACATATAAAATATTAACAAATATATATAAAAAAAAACTAACCAATTATCTTTTCATTTAAAATTTATATATATTTAAAATATTTATAAAAGATATTTCGACATCAAATATATATACAAAAGAAAAAAATCACAAAAATCCATAATCATTTTTAATATTATATGTATATATATACCATTTTTAAAGATATATTTAAATGATAATACTAAAAATGATTGATGGAATTTTGTGATTTTTTTTGTTTATGGTATAAATAGACATCATTTCTATATATATATATATATATTTTAAAGATATATATAAATGATAATATTAAAAATGATTGATGGACTTTTGTAATTTTTTTTTATATAAATCGACAGAGAGTGGTCACCTTACCTTCTTAGTGGAGAAATGTGGAAATAGATAATTGGCATGGAACATTGAAGAGGCACCCACGAGGGCACCTTTTATGGGAAAGTTTTCCTCTTAATCTCACAATGCCATGTGGGTTAAGAGAATCGTTGATGGAAGATGAGGCTAGCTATTGGTTGAATTGTTGAGGCGCTCCACCTACCCTTAGTGACAAAATCTTGAAGTTCAATACTCTTATGGGTTCCTTGTAATTTGAGGTGAGGTCTTGTTTGTTTAACGATTTATTCATGGGAAGTAAGTATACTTACATGTATGCTTAGTTGCATGATTCTCTCTTTTTATAAATGGATTTATGAAGTTTTTTTACAAGTAAAACAATACGAATTCATGTGATTTTAAGTGAAAAAGAGGGTTGAATAATAATGTGAGATTGTTTTTCAATTCTTTTTAAATTGTTGTGGATATTTTCATGGAATAATTCGTCACAATAAATCTTAAAATATTTATTATATAGTGTTTTATTTTCTATTTTAATGTTATTTGATTAATGTATGAAATATTGAAATAACTAAAAACAATAATGAAAGAAGTTAAGAAAATACCACACCATCCACACAATGAACACAAGATGTATCCTAGGAAGATTTAATACGGGGAAAAAATGGTTATAAGATGAAGCCTATGCTTTTCTCTTTTCTTCTCAGTTATGAAATGAAAATACAAAGAAAGGGGCACTCAGTCTCGAATTGTCATTGACTCTGTGGCTAATATGGTTGCTACAAGATTATCTACTTCATTTGTTCTTCTTCGGTATTTCACTCCCATATTATCTTCTACGAAACAATAGACAATACAATAAGAGTGGATCACATTCTTTTCATCGCAACCAAGTATTTAACATACAACCTGATAGCCATTTAGGTTTAGGGTTGGGTTTTTGCATCCCTCAATCCCCAATTAATGGTAGGTTTTTGGACCCTCTAAAACTTTCTTGAAAGTCCACATGTGACTAGCTCCACATGTGTGAGTAATGGAAGTTGACTTGGAATCTACTTGGTATCATGATGATCAATAGGATAGGTCAAATTGTGTGAGGCATAACTTTTGCATATGCAATCCGACTTAGGTGATCTTCGTGCCATGGAAATCTCTCAAAGTGTAAAACAATGTGTTGAGTGGGTTGGATTCCCTTTAACTCGATAGAAGGGATTACACAAGAGGGTGAGGCAAAATTAGATTCTTCCCCATTTCAATGGCATAATCCTCTAGATCAATGCCCGACATTCGTTCGATGGGCTTTAAGATTTGCCAATTTTTATATATTTTTTTCTTTTTCTATTTTCTGGAATTGGTTATGTATGCTTGAAAACATAGTTATTACTAAAGACTACTTCAGGGGATAACCAATTAGGTGAGGCACAACAATAATCATGTGTGGCTTATGAGAAACGATTGTGATAGCTAATCACATGAAAGAAAAGGGTGTAAAGGATGTGATTTCTCTTAAATCTAACTTTTCCAAAAATGAATGCAGATAACAAGTAACATATTAATTGATATAAATTCCTTTGAGAAATAATTCCCTGAAAGACTTAATAAACAACTATTCAACATGCATGAAAATTTCCAACAATAGACTTGTGAATTATCAAGAAATAATTTTAGAATTATTGATTATCGAACTAAATAAAAACATTTGCTAAGATATGAAAATGATGAAAGTAGTATTCTCAATTTGCAAAATAATTTGGTAAAAGGGAAATCTTACTAGAAAATGATAACAAGATGATTGAGGGTAGAAAAATCCACTCTCTTATCACCGAATACACAATGGTTAAATACAACTTGAGGCTCTAGAGGAGCTTCTCTATTAATTGTAGAAAGTATTTCTCCAATTACAATAAGATAGAAAATTTCTTTTGCCAAAGGTCTTCTACTATGGGGCGAGCCCTCTTATTTATAAAAATATTATTAAACTCAAAATAACAATTTCGGCATTATGAAATAAATAAACAGTATATTGAGTCAAAATGACTCAGGTGATCTAAGAGTTCTTGGAATCACATGCTCATCCACATAATTGACCCACTAGGACTAAATCTTGGCGTAACTATCCCCATAAGGAAATCCATGTTGGTCCATTGACATGCTCAACGCGTGATTGTTGTCCCGGAATCAGTGTGCATACTTCTCCAAGCTAAATGCTCCAATTGATGAATGATTTTGACTTGATCAACAACTTATACGTGTCCTCAATCAACATCAGTTATCTTACTGACCTCATCCTTGAACTCATCGGCCCCTCACTACAAACCAAACAACACATCATCTATCGACTGAAATTCTATGGGAGAAATGGAAGTCGGTAATTGGATATCGGTCATTGACCAGTTCAATTTCTCCCACACCCAATTGAAATGCTCGCATTCCTCCTCTACTCTATATCTCGTCTCTTCAAAAACATTCACCTAGTGCTTGGTAGTTGAATGCATCTAAGCTAATCGTTCATCCAACAAGAGTTCTATATTGTAACCCTCTACATTGTTTTCCTTTTGAACCTCTTTGATGAATTCAACTTGGTCCAATGCTCTAGTACCCTTTTCAATTGACCTAAGCACTTCTTTGTAGGTTATCCCGACCAACGGGGACTCCTCTAAAAGGGAGATTTATTTCATAACTACATATTTGGACTACTAACTCTCTCTAAGTCTAGACATTAGAAATTTCTTCTAAACCTTTCAACTTCTTTTACAAATTTGTTTTTTTTCTTTAATTTAATATTACTTCTGGGAATTCTCATGAAGTTCTCTTTTTAGAATTTGTCTTTACACATTTTACTAGTTAACCCAATATGGAGTGTAATTTCCAATTCATTTTCTCCCATGTTGGGATTAATAAAGGTGACCGCATAATATTTTTAACTTAGGTTGCTCCACCATACATCTATGGGATCCCTTGTTTTGATCCTTAAAATATGAACTACACATTCTTCATCCTTTCAAAATTGATGCTTTCAAATAATTTTGCATTAAGAATTTCGGCACATTGGTTTTGAGGATTGTCAACATGATGTTCTCTTGGATCTGGATGGATCCTTTATTAGTCCCCGTCGAAGGCGTAGAGGGACTATAACGATCGATAATTCGTTGAATTCATATTAATATGTCATTTGAATATAAAATTTCGCATCATCTCATGTATTGTTCGAACTATAGAAGTAAAAACATTATTTTTTATATAATAAAAAAAACCTTATATGTCATCGTCTCATTGGAGAATATATTGGAGGTCTTATTGCCAGCATTGTTGTTCCGAATGTTGTAAATGTTTAAATATCCAAATTTTTGAGCTTAGACACTCTTTTTTAATTTTTATTACATTTTTACTGAAATGTTTACATACCGAAAGTTCTGAGCATCGACGCTATATTTTAATGTTTTTTATTATTATTTCTATTTGTATTAAAATGTTTACATAGCACGAGGTCCTTGAATAGGCTTGACAACTTAAATGTTTACATAGTGCGAGGTCCTTAAATAGGTCTGAGAAATTAAATGTTTTCATATCGTGAGGACCTCAAACAGCCTGATAGCCTTAAATGTTTACCTAAATAGGCTTCTCAAAGTACATTTTTCCTCAAATCTTCCCATACAATGTTGCAGTGAATTTGGACAATATTGTTGTCCATCGCCAGTTGCATAGCCATTGTATGTTTCATACTTCTTCTATGCTTGGAATGCAATTTGGTCATCGTTGAAGATACATACATTTTTTACTGGTTCGATGGGTGCTTCTTGTTCGTTGGTTCGTCGGTTGTTGCTTGTTGTTGTTTAGTTCAACTTTGAAAAGTTGAGGACCTACACCTGCGGTTGGACCTATTGGTGCTTGTTTCTTGCTTTTGTTTACTTCAACTTTGCAGGGTTGGGGTCCTACATGCACAGTTGGAGTTTTTTTTTTTTTACTTTGCGAGGTCCAGGTGATGCACCCACAATTCGACCTACACTTCTATCGTTCATTGTTTCAGAGTAAGTTTAGATGCCATAATTTCATTTCTATTCGTTCTTTGTTTTTCACTATTTGCAGTTTGCAAGTAAGAATGTTTGATTATTTCTAATGGCATGCTTGTCATATGTTTCAGGTTCCTTCTGTGCTTGGGCTGCAATTTGGTAATCATTGGAGATACATATATTGTTTATTGGTTCAGTGGTTTTTGCTTGTTCATTGGTTCGTTGGTTCATCGGTTGTTGATTGTTGTTGTTTGGCTCAATTTTATGAGTTTGAGGTCTTGGGGCTGCAATTGGGCTTGTTTGTGCTTCCTCGTTGGTTTATTGCTTGTTGTTTTCTTTTGTTTACTTCGGCTTTACAGGGTTGGGGTCCTGCACCGACAGTTGGAGATGTTTCTTTTTTACTTTGCGGTGTTTAGGTCCTGAACCTGCAAGTGGACATGTAGTTCAGTTGTTTGTCGTGTCTGACGAAGTCGAGATCTGATGCATGTCCCGTGCCCGCCTATCCTGCTCTTAAATTTTGCTCCAATTTTTTTTCCTGGCCCTGGACCATACCTACATGCCTTTGCAAAATGTTCTTGTAGAAGAAAAAGATACTGAGATGATGCTAGCAAGAGTGGTGTTCCGTGGATTGCAAATTGCAGTATTCAATTTCTATGTTGTTTGGCATGCAACATTGCTAGCATAATGAGTGTATTTTCAAATGCATCACACCATTTACATTTGGATGAAACCAATATCATTCTAGGATACTTCAATGTTGACATGATACAAAATAGTGGCATAACAAATAATTGGACAACTACATGTGCAATTACAATGCCCGTTGTCTTTTTGTTAAGATAAAACATGTGCAAAACACACTTATTAACCATATATGGTGAAATGTGCCTATATCACAATACAACCTCTTTATCCTGTACATGGGCTGGTGTGACCACGATACAATTTGTCTTGTACTTGAAATATGAGATGTACATCAAAGATACTGCAAAATTATATTTCCATGTCTGAAAGCATATATGGATACTTTGTTGCAGAAAACCAAAATCATTCAGCTATGGCCATGCAATTTCTTAATATTTTTTGACTTGTAATATATTTTGGGCAGGAAATTTTTTATATAATTACAACCATGGATGAAGAAAAGCAAAGGTTCATGTTTCTAGCTATCTTTTATTTTATTCCTTGATTCTCATATACTGTGTGTACATATTACTTGTTCTCCCCTGCATACCAACTTCCATTCATGTTCATTGTATTTTGTGTGTTCCCACATTGAAACAAACATAATAGTTGGAGAAAACGAAGGAGTCTTTACCACAAGTGTAGAAGAGGAGATAAACAGGTACATGCTTGTACTGTTATTTCATATTCCATTGTTTTGTATTTCATTTATTTTCTGTATATATGTTTACCTAATTTATTGTATGTAGATATTGTGTATCTTCCTACATAATAACTTATCTTCATGTCCTTTGTATTTTATGTGCCGCTGCATTGAAATAAATCGAACCCTGTTTATTTTTTTTACATGTCTTCCTGCATACCAACTTCCTTCATGTCCATTTTATTTTTCCGCATTTCTACATTTAAACAAACAGAGTAGTTGGAGAATACGATGGAATCTTTGCCGCAAATGTAGAGGAGGAGTTACAAAGGTGCATGATTATACTCGCATTTCATATTCAAGTGTTTAGTATTTCATTTATTGTCTGTATATTTGTTCTACTTGTTCTACTGCTTTGTACCTATTTTATTGTATGTAGATACTATGTATCTTTCTACATAGTAACTTATCCTCATGTGAATTGTATTCTCTTTGTTGCTACATTGAAATAAATAGAACTATATTTTTTTCTTTTACATGTCTTTCTGCATACTAACTTACCTTCATCTCCATTGTATGTTCGGCATTGCTACATTGAAAGAAACAGATTGGTTGGACATGAAGATGAGTTATTATATGCCACAACAGAGGGGGATGAAGTACAATCTTAGAAAAGGTATATCAATTGTGCTAGTAAATCAAACACACAAAACAGGTGGGTGCATATAATATTGGACTAGAAAATGATGATTTGGAAACAATGGGCCTTTGTTGAGACTTCCCACTTCTAAACATTTCCTTCCCCATTTCTAATATCATCCCTTTTTTTTCCCTCTTATATACTTAACTGAATTCCCCTTCATTTTTCTCGTCTACTTTCACTTTCTAGTTGGTTTGCTTAGTCGTCTTTCCGAAAATGTCTAGGTGCATGGGTTGGCAGACTCACAGGTTCACATTTATACTCATGCTTCTATATAACGAATTCGACTGATGGTTTCCTCATTCCATACTTAGCCACTTTTTTTTATCATGGGTTCCCGGGCTGGAGGGTTTAATATTGCATATCTATCTTCAGAGGTTCCACGATATATAGATTGGATGTTATACCCCCCCCACCATTACCTATTCCTTGTCACACATTTTTGTAGTAAAAAAATCCGAGGCATACAATTTGACCGTCGGGTCATCATGTTTCTTGAGTATCCCTTGACACCCTATTTCATAATCCATCTCCTTCAACCCTATATGTGACATTCAGAACAATTATGGACAATATACAATGCATATGCTTATTTAGTCCTTCTGATGTTCATCTACACATGCTTGCATCAGAAAAAGTTGGACTAGTGACATGGCCATGAGCAGTCAATCATCGCAAACATCAACAGATTGATAAGGCCAAAGGTAAATATTCATACATTGTGTTCCTCATATGTTTACCAAATAAATATCGTCAACTATTTATTCATCTATGCCATGGTAAATATGTTGATGTCATCTGCAACACATACTTTGTAGTTCACAAGAAGTATCAACGAGCGCAAGTTCCGCAGACCAAGAGGTCTAGTTGCAAAACTCTGGCTCCATACTCCATCCAAGTTGTGCGTTTACTTGTAAATTTATTCCAGGAAAAAGAAAACAAAAAAATAATGCAGACTATCATTCACATTACTTTTCCTGTTAAAAAAATGTCGCCAGGTATAAAATTATAACACCCAAAATACTATCAATAGAGGGCTTCAACAATTGCCGAACTTGACAAGTGTTCATCAGGGACATAATGGTCATCTATAACACCTACTTGGACAAGGAAAACAAAACTGGATCCATTATGCGTGCTGACATGACAGACAACGAAGCCCTGATGACACTCACACTGACTATTCCTACACAACTTATCCAGAAACATGTAGAAAAGATATTGCCAGGTAATGGGATATCCATTACAAATTTTAATATATTTCCCAAAACAGTATATGACCATGGTGATTTTGATTGTATTATATCGCTCAATGAAACAAGCATTATGTAAAAAAATCCTACTATTTGTTCAGAATATCGTTTCATCCCAGACACAATTGTGAACAAACATAGTACAAGATCTCAAGAAACTAACTAGCTCTACAACTATTGTGTGTATACATCTGTAATTTCATCCTCACTTTTCTCATACAAATTGCCTTCACCAATTTTCTGCAGTTTTTATTTTCTTGTTGTGCAATGGTATATTACATTGTTCAATATTTTAACTGTTATAGTCACGTGCCCAGGTTGAGGGTGTTTTGGTTGCAGTGAATGTGTACTCGACCCCTTCGAGCCTGTATGTTCCAAACAAAACTCTCCTGCTTTTGCTTCTACTTTAATAAATGATGATACAATTGATTGTCTACGATGCAGTAAAAAATTCCCTTACATATATAGACATTGCCTCAATGCTTCCATCCTAACCATGGGCAACACAATCGTACATTGTACAATTAGACAACCTATGTTACAAGATGTGCTTCCTTGGTTAGTAGAACTTCCATATGAAGTATACCTATAGAAAAAGGAAAACATTGTTTACATGTTGCGCGACTTTCGGATACATAGCAAATTTACCTTAAATGAGGACAATGCAATACTGCATATCGACTGGAAAAAAAAAAAATCATATCAAGCTTTGGCAGGAAACGAAAAAATTTCATGTGTGTCTGTAATTTTTCTTCAATACCCAAATAAATATTTGTTGGACTCGAGTTCTTCAGAGTTTACATCTATGGCTGTAAAATTTTCTTTCCAGAGATTTTGTCTCTTTTTGTGGACTTGAAGAAACAAGGAATAATTTGGAAGAAACTACAAATCAAATCGTTGTTGTTATTTTGATGTTTTTTTGCATATCCCAGTAATAATTTTTCATATTTGTTGGGGTGTCCAAATGAAAAAAAAATAGTGTCTAGCTACAGATTTTTTGGAGGAATCTGCACCTTTTTGAGTGCCCAAATTGGAAAAATGTTTTCCAACTATATAGTCATGGTAGGATTTTTGCATTTTTTGGGTACCCAAATAAAAAAGAAGATGATCTCCAACTATACATTTATGGTATGATATTTGCATTTTCTTTATTCCCTAATTGAAAAAGAAGGGCTTAACATGGATTAAAGCATGAGCTTGAGATCTTCGGAACTCGCTATAGAGATTGGGCAGTTCAAGCATTGGAATTCATACATGCAGGTGCATTTATTACGGATCTACAAGCGCATAAGATTATTCAGTCCATAAATGGGAATCATGAGGACAAACCCCACAAAAAGTATCCAACTGTGAATAAATCAAGCCTATCCTTTGAATTGTCGAAATGGTTTTCTCCTCTAGGCAGAACCATCAGGCATTTCCAATAATATTGGAAATTTGGCATTGTTAAAACTGGTAGTGATAGAACACGACACTATCAGAAGAAATTGTCCATAGTGATATTGCTTCATGGGAAAATAGTAATCGACAAGTTTCTTGTTCCCCATTTGGGGGTTTGGTTATAGTTGGGATACAATGGCGAAGCTCTGTTGGTTTTGTGTTGTCTTGTGTTTGGCAGACTTTTTTTCATATCTCATGGCCTCGGTTATTTTCTCATGGGAACATATACCAGATATAAGAGAAAACCAATTCCATGTGTTTTTTTTTTATATATGAAATTGTTTGATGCATAGGTCGATGCCTACTGCCCTATGGACCCTTGTGGGATCTCACTTGGTGCCTTCTATGTTTATGTGTTTCCTTGTGCCTCGACTTTAAATACATTTGATGTTTACTTGGCTCTTGGTTGTATGCTTCGTTTTGGAAAATTAATGATACATTTGAGATATTGGCAGCTTTTCTATGATCTTAAAGAATATACAGGACCTGCTTTTCCTTTTAATATAATCTCTCTGACGCAAATGTAGTATGTGGCTCATTTTATCACTTTTCCTTGATCGATGAACTTAGAAAAATTCATCTCGAGGAATATTTTGAAATAAAAGGAAATATACTATGTGAAGTCCAATGGAACTATCATATAAACCACAAAAAAATAAAATTCAAATTCGTCTTAAAATTCAAATCCCTTGTTGTTATACTTATGGTGAAGTTGACAGTACAATAATTTTACTTAAACATCCCAAAATTGATTTTCTTGTGGCTTTTCGATGCTTCTCTTATACAAACACATCCTGGAAACTATAAGCATGGCTCTCTTTATCTATTCCTTGATTGAAAAGCCTATTCACCCGTTGAATGCACTTCATAGTTACTGTTAAGACCATCAATGGGGATTTCTTACACCAATTCCCACTTCCAAAAATCGCCATCCCCTTTATTTTTTCCCTCTGCTTTCCCTTTCTCGTTACTTAGTCATTTTTCGGAAAATGTCTAGGTGCGGGGGTTGGCGTATTCACGTCTTAATATTTACACTGATACTTTTATATCATGAGTCTGACTGACCAATTCCTCGTTTCATATTCAATAAAATTTTTGGATCGTGGGTTCCTGGGTAGGCGGGCTCAACATTGTGTTTCCATTGTTTTGTCGTCTACAAACAATACCCGAACTTCCCCGATCTACAAATTGGCAACCAAATTCCCCTTTATTTTTCTCTTTTACTTTCCCTTTATGGTTACTTAGTCATTTTTTTGAATGTCTCATGCTTTTATATACAAGACCCGAAGTTCCGCAATATACAAATTGACCGTCGAAGTCCATCATTGCCCCCTGTTCCCTATTACACATTTTGAAATCAAAAGTTGGGATACATACAATTTGACCATTAGGTCCTCATGTCTCCTAAGTAGAACTTGTGGCCATGTTTTCAAGCTCGTCAATATTCCCTGTTCTGAGTATGTCTCATTCTTTATATCACAAGTCCAAACAACCGCTTACCCATTGCATACTTGGCCACTATTAGCATCGTCGGTTTCTGGCCATGCTTGCTCAACATTTCTCTTCCATTATTCTGCTACCTACAAACAACACTTGAAATTTCACGATATACAAATTGACCACCGAAATCCGTCATTGTTCTTTGTTCCATGTTACACATTTTGCAATCAAAAGTTCAGAGACATACAATTTGACCATCGGCCCCTCACGTCTCCTGAGTATAAGTTGTGGCCCTATTTTGAATCTTGACCAACCGCTTTCCATACTTGGCCATTTCTTGGAATCTCTTTCGCGGGTTGGTGGGTCGATGAAATGTGCAATGCTTAATCACTCTTTGCCATCCCCACCACCTTCGCACTTCATTCTAGATATGGAATTATTAATATTTAATGCTAACAACTCATCATGCAAGAATCGTTAAGATTTCCATTAATGTATGAAAGGCTGGAGAAGATTTGTCAATAATAGGAATTAAACCAATATTTACAGAGGGTTGTGTTATCGTTTCCAAGTGTTCATTTTAAGCATCATGCAATCTCTTTTGTGCATCATCCGTTTGGTGCCTTTATGAAATCTATAATCCTTAATCTCTCTTCATCGTCACCTCCACCTTCACACTTTGTTCTAAATGTGAAATTAGTAAGCTTTAATGGTAACATCTCATTACACACAAACCATGGAGATTGTCATTGATCATTGAAAGGCTCGAGGAGATCTTCCATTGATATGCATTAAACCAGTGTTTGCGGAGGGTTATATTATCCCTTTCGAATTTTCATTTCAAACATCATCTGGAGAAAACAAAAATTCTAGTTAACTTATGGTAGCAATTCGACAACAGTTTTGTTCAGATATAGTAAACACCTTCAGTATTGATGACCAGAGGTTCCAGTACTCCAGGGCATATTCTTACTACTCATCTCCCTCCGTCGAGGAGAAAAAAAGGATATGGTCCCTTGGTGCACCGAGAGATATATTTCAAGCCAAACAATTCCAAGGCAACCCCACCTGCTCATACAACTTTCCCTCCTGCGTTGATGGCTGACGCAGAGGTTGATGCAGTCGATTTAGAGCCAGAAGAAGATGATCTGATGGAAAATGATATGTCAATGGATGATGGAAATCCATATGATGTTCCAAATCCTGGGCCCAAATTGAAATCAACCATAACATGGGGCACTTCCCGTCTCAGCGATAGTGACACTGACAAGACCAAAAGAAGGGGTTTCAGAAAATAAATCAATGTTGAACGCAATAGCCTCTTTGCAGCTCAAGAGTAGGAATTCCATAGGTCCAAATTAGTCTATTCTGGGCGGAATTATTTGACTGTAAGGAAATGGTCTCTTGATGCTCCCAAAGATATATTTCAAGCAAAATAATTATTCAATTGTGGGACCACTCTCATGTTCTCTGGATATACAATTAACATCTTAGGGTATGAGGACTAGAACTCCCATTGGCGCAAGGCATATTCCTACTACTCATCTCCTTCCGCCCAGAATAGACTAATTTGGGCCTTTGGAGTTGCTCGTGCAACCTGTGTCCCTGAAGTCTTCGACTGTGAGGAGGTGGTCTCTTGGTGTGTCCTAACATTCATTTTCGGGATCTTCTTTATGCCCTGCAACATTTTTCATCGTCTTCCTCATGGGAAGCTTGTGAGAACTATAAATTTTACCACGAGGATGGGTTCTTATGTATTCTAGCGTTTGAAAAATTATGGGTTGATTTCTTGCTGGGGTGCTCCATTGGAGTGATGTTGTGGGATGTCATGATCTTCGTAGTGGTAGCCGTGGATTGGAAACTCTTCTCACTAAGTAATTTTCTCTTTTATTTGTACAATTGAGTGGTGCCTTGCAATATCTCCAGGTTGCCAGCATCAAGAGTAGGAGTGTTGTTCACCTTCTTCAAGCCAAGGAATTATTTCACTAGGGAACCACTCTCCCATTTCTTTGTCACCCCAGGTCTTCTGCAAGATATTGATTTTGCAACAACAAACATTTACCTTCCAAGGATAAGACTGCAAGGAATTTCTAAAAAAAAACATGGTAATGAGTTTTGTATGCACGTTGAAGAGAATCTCGATGGCTCCTGCATGTTGTCCCACTAGAGGAACAACACAACCTTGTATGCATGCTTTTGTTTTTTTGTAGATCCTGTACCTGTGTTTATGACAAATATGTTCAATGTTTTGGTGCAAATAAATCAGTCCAATTTCTATGGATATATATACACTTCCCAGTATTAATTTTTTTATGGATTTACTATTAAAAAAAATTCCTTGGAATCTTGGTTGTTGCTTCTTTGTTGAATTTAACACCTCTTCTCATTATCATGGTTCGATAGTCTCGTAGTTCTTGAATATTGTATTGGATCAAGTAATTTGATCTAATATGGAGCATTTAACAAGTATATGACAATGCATTGTGTCAATCCCATCAGGCTTCTATGAAAACAAAAATGAATTTCAGATAGTTTCAAACCAACATTCAATTCTAATGCAGATAGAACATAACAAGACTAAATCACGATGCGGTAGTCGGGGCACCGCCCTAGAAATTTCGTTTTCATCTCATCCTTGCTAAGAAAACGATTTCTTATCTCCCTTTCACTTCCTTGATTCCTTTACTCCAAAAGGGAACATTTTATTAGTTGTCAATCCCTTCACCTATATTTGAGCACTTTTTACTTTATTAATGAATTTACCAAATTTCTTGTTCGCGAATAAAAAAAAATAAAAAATTGATCTATGGTGGATTTAATCACATGGGACTATGAAATCAAATAAAATATTAAAATTCAAGATCGTCATTGTTGTTTCTAGACATGCAATTATTAAGCTTTAATTCTAACAACCCATCATGCAATAACTTTAATACTTAAGTTAGTATGTCAAAGTCATGGAAGAATGTATCAAGAACACAATTACTCCCACAAGTTGAAATAAAAACTAATATTCAACAAAGAATTTTCTCACACCCTTTTTAATGGTACAAGCACAATAGAAAATGAGTAAGTGGATAAAATATTGGACTAGAAAATGATGGTTTTGCAACAATGTGGCTTGTTCGAGACCAATTCCTACTTACAAAAATTGCCCTACGCTTTTCTATTTTCCCACTCTTTCATCCCCTTCTTTGCCCTCTTCTATACTTAACCAAATTCCCCTTTATTTTTCCCATGTAGTTTCTCTTTTTGGTTACTTAGTCGTTTTTTTTTTTCTGAAAATGTCTTGCTGCGCGGGTTTGTGGATTCACGGGTTCACATTTTTATTCATTCTTTTATATCGTGATTTCGACTGAGCGCTTCCCGTTTCCATACCTAGCCAATTTTTCGATCGTGGGTTCTTTCCCTGGTGGTCTCTAAATTGCACTTCCATTGTTCCGTGACC
This sequence comes from Picea glauca, assembly GCA_000966675.3. Lineage (NCBI taxonomy): Eukaryota > Viridiplantae > Streptophyta > Pinopsida > Pinales > Pinaceae > Picea > Picea glauca. Next base: position 67,265 of record JZKD02S1678303.1, on the reverse strand, counting down.
TACAAACAACACTTTGGCTTCTACGATATTCAAATTTACTTCTCGACTCCCACATCATCTCCTCTTTTGTGTTACACATTTTGCACTGAAATGTTTTGATACATACAATTTGACCGTCGGGGACTCACATATCCTCGAGAACCCTTGTCACCCTATTTTGAAGCCTGTCCAACCGCTTTCCACACTTGGCCATTTCTTGGAATCTCTTTCGTGGATTGTTTGGTTGGCGAGTTTAGGAAATTTTCAGTTCCTAGTTGTTGTTTTCTGTGCCCGCCACCTTCAGATTTCTTTCAAAGTATATGCAATAAGTATACAACTTCTCCATAAACATATAGAAAAGATCTTTCCAGGAAATGAAATATCTATTACAGATTCGAATATATCGGCCCTTCTTTTCCCTCTTCTATACTTAACCAAATTCCCGTTTCTTTTTCCCCTCTACTTTCTCTTTCTGGTTACTTAGTCGTTTTCCCAAAAATGTCTAACTACGCATGTTGGCAGACTCACGGGTTCACATTTGCACTCATTCTTTTATATCGCGACTCCGACCGACTGCTTCCCATTCCATACCTAGCCACTTTTTAGATCCTGGATTCCCAGGTAGGCGAGCTCTAGATTTCACTTCCATTGTTCCGTGACTTGCAAACAACACCTGAACTTCCACAATATACAAATTTAATGTTGGACTCCCACATCATACCCTATTCCGTGATACACAGTTTGCACTCAAAATTTTCGAGACCTGGAATTTGACCTTTGGGTCCTCACGTCTCCTGGGGAACTATTGTTAACCCATTTTGAAGCTCTTGCATCTGCTTTCCATACTTGGTCATTTCTAGGAATATCTTTCGTGGATCGTCAATTTTGTGGGTTCATGAAATCTCCAATTCCTAATCGGTGTTTCCTATGTCTGCCACCTTCGAACTTCTTTCCAAGTATGCAATAACTCAGGTTTAATGCTAACAACTCACCATGCCTCCAGGAGACAGTCATACTAACCCTCCCTACACAACTTGTCCAGAAACATGCAGAAAATATCCTGCCAAGTAATGGGATATCTATTAAAAATATCAATATATTAGCGAAACGAGTCCCACCGACCATTTCCCTATTCCATACTTACCGACATTTTCACTTGCAGGTTCCTGGATAGGCGGACTACACTTCCAGTGTTCCTTGACCTGCAAACAACACCCTATCTTCTGCGATATACAAATTGACTTCCAGAATCCGACATCATCCCCTCTTTCGTGTTACACATTTTGCACTCCAAAGTTATGATACATACAATTTGACCGTCGGGGCCTCACGTCTCCTCGGGAACATTTGTCCCCCTATTTTGAAGCTCATCCAACCACTTTCCACATTTTTCCATTTCTTGGAATCTCTTTCGCGAATCGTTGGGTGGGTGGGTTCATGAAATTTCCAATTCCTATTCGTTGTTCCCTGTGCCCGCAACCTTCACACGTCTTTCCAAGTATATGCAATAAGTATACAAATTCTCCAGAAACATGCATAAAAGATCTTTCCAGGAAATGGGATATCTATTATAGATTTAAATATATTAGCCCTTCTTTTCCCTCTTCTATAATTAACCAAATTCTTGTTTCTCTTTCTCGTTACTGATCAGGGGATCAAAATTTGCTCAATTTTCAAAGTGCTCGGATTGAGACGAAAATAGTTCCATTGCATCCGTCTCGTTTTCCTGATTCCGGCGGTATATTTATTTTCTCAAATGGAGTCCGTATGGAGGAGATATCGCGATTTTACCGTCAAGTCAAACAGGTCAAAATTTGGGTGCTGACTGTACCTGTCCGTACAGTCCGTACGGCCACGTGGAGGGCCGT
>JZKD02S1678303.1:54789-65408 GCA_000966675.3 Picea glauca | reverse complement strand
ACTTACAGTTGTGAAAATCAAATCGAGACCAAATTGCAATTGTCGCAAAAATGAAACAAATGTCTAGAAGCACAATGCGACGATGATTTGTCATTTACGGGACAAGGGGTGTAGGTAGCGTTTATTTTAAGAGCAATTAAAAAAAATGATTGGCTGCCAACAATAACTCAATGATGTCTTCCCTAAATGGAATCCTTAATGGTTGGTAAACATATTTGGACTACATGGATGCGTCATTGAATCCTAGATGGTGATTTTGATCTAACCATGTTAGATCATCTATACAAAAGTTCAATTCATTCAAAAAGTCCTCAAAATCATCACATATTCCCATTGTTTCTTCCCATCAAGTCTTCTAATAATATTTGGTGGGAAATAACTTGTTAGATAATGGAATTACATTTGAAAAATTTAATAGATGTAACATGTCTGAAATAAGTTCTTTATTTATTGAGGAACAACATTCTCTCTTAATGATGTAACCCACCATGCTTGCAACAAAATGGTATTATAAATATCATGAGATACCACAATCTCTACCCAACACAATCCTCACATGGATATTCAAGGAAAAATCATTTTTTAGTCTCATATACCATCTACAATATATCATATTGTGGGCATAACATTATCAATTCATAGAGGTGGGATGTGATGTTGTTGATGTCAGATTAAATAAATATATCATACGTATGGGGATATTTTGGATCAAGTTCCCCTTCCCATTGAATCAGTAAGTCACTTGGAGAGCTCACGTTTTCCTTAACCAATGGTGTGATTAATCATGCCCCAAAGAAATATTATCAAAATTAGATAGGTATGATTGATCATTGGATAGAAAGTCACAAGGAGTAGAGCAACAATTTGTCTTCGGTAGACAGTGTGTTACTTTGGAGGAGAAAAATTACCTTGAAGGGCACACATGGTCAACAAAATCCTTCAATATTCAACCATGAAGAAATCATTGTGTTAGTCATGAAAATAAGTTTATTTTCTTTAGTCTCGATTCAAACCCTCACCCACCTTTTGGCACGATGTTCCAACACTTCTACTCATGCTCGACACCCACAATAACCACACCATCCATGAAGAATTTAGTCATGTAAATCAATTATATAATATGGAAATCAATTTTCTATTCCAACATGTGTTGCTATCATTTACCCCAAAAAGAATCAATTAGTGAGAATTGTATACTCATCTCATCATTTCCTTGATGAATTATATATATTTCCAAGATACCACACTCAAACTAATGAACACTATAATCAACTATCATTGTCATTATGATTAGTATATGAGCTTTAAATCTTACACTTCCCTATCATATATCGATGTGAAAACAATCACAAATAAAAACAAATATTTAGGTGATCGAGTTGTATAGGTGATGGATTAATACTTTCCCTTCCTTGAATATAAAACCTAAGATCTAGCCCAATTTTGTTCATTTATTATCCATATGAATGACTAGTGAAATAAGTGCAATAGGAACATCATAAGTTCAATGCACTAAATGCTTCTGCATTCACATGCTTCAAGAGATCCTTTACCTACTGGAAACTTTAGAAGTTTAATTGAACCCATAAACATAAGGACACATTCATCCTATTCAAATCCTCATTTGGCTCCATTGGAGCTTCTAGAAAAAGTGCATAAAATATTAGGAAAAGTTGATTATTTACTACATTTGAATGTCACCTCCGATGCTAATGTTCCTTCAATAGCTTGAACAACATTACCCAATGCTAGAAAAATTCATGGTGAAGCTATCTGCAATGACATGGTATTGATGTTATGCATTCCATTTCTTTGGTAACTCCAAACAAAACAATGTCAAATCATTTAGAATTTGCCACTCGCATTGTGAAAAAAAAAAAATTCATTCTTCTTCCAAAAAAATTCTGATAAAAAAGGTACTGCTACTACTAATAGTATACTAAGGTTCATTGTAAATTGGATATAGCTACCTAGATTTGCATGATAATTATGCTTGTGGATAGTTTATTAAAGATCCTTCCTTAAAAATATAAAAAACTTGAAAAAATTGTTAGGGGATTCACAAATTGAAAGATCATCATCTACATACTTACTTCCAAGAGGATAATTACTGCAAGGTTTATGTGAAAACCATATATCTACATTTGGAATGTCTGTTTTCTAGTACTACCCATGGATGCGCCTCTATGTCTTTATAAAGTTATTGCAATGAACAAATGATGAAAGGTAAAACATTCATAAGGCATGATGATAGGGCCATTGGGGATGATTTTAATTTTTTCATTAAAATTAATTTTTCCAGCAAAGCCCTTGCTATTAGGCCGATCTCCAAGATGTATAATAGTGTATCAATCCAAAATAGACATGGTAATCATGACAAAATTATATATGAAATTGAGCATGTTATACTTTATCATTCAAACATTTTGAATGCCACCAAAAATTATCCTAAAAATCTTATCTGGCCCAATGACACCATCGGGTGACTTCTTTTAAAAAACATTTCAATGATAATGGAAAGTGCCCCAATAAGACTATTGGACCAAAAAATACCTTGTCCATTTGAGCATTAGAGGAGCCCCAATGTCTTGGCCATTGGACACTTTTTAACTTTATGATTATGAAGTCAAAATAGGCACAATGGTACTCCATTAAGAAATTTTTTAACTTCCGAAAAATAAAGTAAAAAAAAGCCCACAAAATGCATTGTTGGTTCCAGATTTGAAATAACAAAAGGGAAAGGGGCTCGATGGGACCATAAAAAAATTATCGAATAGAGAGGGGTCTAAGGAAACGATGAAACTCTCAAAATGTATAATAATGAAAATTCAAACTAAAGCATAACCATTCAAATGATTAAAAGTAATTAATTTGGACATAGATAGGACCCCCTAGTTACTTGGCTTCACAAATCTGTAACTTTCTCTTACGACTTTATATTTAAGAACCCATTTTTGAAGAGAGTAGATGCCAAGTCGGGATTTCAATTTGAAGAGAATAGATGATAAGTTGGGATTTAAATGAATGGTCACATGACCATATTTAAACCCAACTTCATAACCTTCCCAACTTCTGGAGTTCAAATTTTCTCATGGATAAAAAATTATAAATGTGCATTTTCATACCTATAAGCTTTAGAATTGCAATTAGTTTGTAGGTCTGGGATTTCAGCGAATGGTCACATGACTATATTTAAACCCAACTTCATAACCTTTCCAACTTGTCGAGTTCAAATTTTCTCATGGACAGGAAATTATAAATGTGCATTTTCATACCTACAAACTTTAAAATTATAATCCATCAATTGCAATTAGTTTGTAGGCCCCCAAAAAAACTATAGGTATCTTTTTATGGAGATCAAAACATCATTCGACCTTAATTTGTGCACAAATCAATTTTTAATTGAAAGCTTAGGTCATGTTTAGGATAGTGCTTGGTCAATATTGAATGTTTTATCTTCTCAATATTAATTTATATTATATAGAATGTTAATGTGTTCGTAATAATTAGTAGAATGCATAAAAACCTAGCTAATTTTAACCTACGAAAATTGTCCCCTCATGTCTAGAGCACTAGATACTTGACACTCGAAAATCGGTCATGAGTTAGTCCATGATGTAGAATAGCTTCAACGACCATAAACAAAGATGCATAACACTCAAAAGTAGGGACTCTGATCCAGTTAAATCCAAAAGGATCAAGAGTAGAGACTAGGATAAAACAATGCGATGAATGTGAGAAGAGTAAACTTGCAAGGGAAACCAACGTGACAAGAAAACTACTACAATCTATTATGATTGTGTTGTAAAACAAAAATATCAACCATGAATACAATAAATGTGATTTAGACTGGCAACCCAAAATCATCGATTGATCATAAAAAGAAGAAGGCCAAGGGAGCATAGTCTACTTGATGGGGATATATTAAAATTGAAAAGGGGGTCCCATGGTAGTTTAATTTGGGCTTGTCGAGGGCTCAATAGGTACATAACATTTGATGTCAGAGTAGACGATCGTTGGTTTATCTCCTTCAAACAAGTCATGTTACCATTTTCACTGTAATTATTTTTTAGTTAATTTTTAATGAGTAAAATTTCCAAGGTGCTTATTGGACATAGAAAAGTAAATTGGGTCAAAATTTTAGAATTTTTTTCCTATATGTTCATAGTTACAGTATGTGAAAGTTAGGGTTTTGTATAGCCTTGAAACTAGTATCAAATATGTGTTTTTTGTAAAACATTTTAATTTGAATTTAATGGGCCCTAAATCAAGTGTCACTAATGGCATTGGAAATAAGACAAACCATAATATTTATGTTCCCAATTTTAAAATAATATCTTTAAAAATGGATCTATGACATACTGTACAATTTTCCTCTCCTGAAAGGTGCCAAAGTTAGCAAGGTTCATAATCTTATCATAATAATTTCTTGGCACATTAAAATTTAGTGAAACCTATGGCATTTCAAGTAAGACATATTATTCTATTATAGAGATATTCTCTCAGATTGCATGTCCAATTACCTCTCCCCAGAAGAAAGAGAATAAGTTTGAATGAATTTTGAATGGATATAACGGTGTGAGGATAACTTTTAGCTATTGAATTCTATTATTAATAGTGCACCAATTCTTAAAATTGCGGTTTTAAACGAATATTTTTTTTTGTATCAATGCTTGCATAGAAGGGATTAGTGAAGTCGTCATCCAAAATGGGCATATGGCATGTTATGAATTTCAAATGATTAAATAACATGAAAATAATCATGCCACACATTTAAAGAATCATGGTGTTGTGTGGGATCTTGTTTGGATTCACTCTTATGATTTTTGAACAATTACTAGTAGTGAGGTTGATCTTGGTTGCTGGTAATAGGGATGTTTTTGTGTGGAGACGGTGTTGGTTCTTTTATGTTGGATGAAACAGTGTCCCTTGATTCTTTTCAAGTACGAGATTAACCTAAAACTTGTATTTTCATCCATTTATAATTTCATTTTTATCAATTTTTTTCCACATAAATTTGAGATTTTTTCCGGTGGAATGTTGGGGAATTTTCCACAAAATCTATAGAGACTTTTTTTATAGTCATTCTCACGAACTTAAAATGAAAAGGAATGTTGTGATCTTCAAAAAATGACAATTTTTTTTTCTTGCAATATGGGCTTCTTTGATGTATATTGGAGAGAGAGGGAACACGAGGGTAACATTTGGTAACTTATTCCATGCATATGTGTTAGTTACTTATATTGAATTGACCACTTAGTTTGTTTCCATTATTGATATTTTTGGAACACGTTCTCATGTATCCATAATCATTTTTCTCATGTTTGTTACAAGAATGAAACTTTCATGGACATACTTATAGAGGCCTGTGGGTATCAAGGGAATACCCACAATCATCTTTTTTCTAGTATGGTCAACAATCTATTACAAGAAGACTTTAATCAACTTGGAGGAACTGAATCCTACTTAATCAAAATCAGTATCATATGTAACAACTTATATACAAAGTATTCCTAATGTATCTACAACACTCAATCATCAATAAACATATATTTTCCTTGAATTAGAGAAAACAAGAAGAATAAATTATCCAATAAAGGAAAATTTTAGTGGTTATATATCTCCCATGGGCTAATTTTCCATGCTTTTTTGAAAAAAAGATTCACCGATTTTCATTTTTTCTAAAAATGGTTCGCCCAAATTCTATAGAATAAAATTATTTTACCTTAAAAATAGCCCAAATTTTATAGAAAATATACAAAATCTTTATAAATTTGAATATTTTTTTCAAAAATATCACCAAACATTTTATAGTTTGCATATTAAGGACTACTAAGATTTCCCAAGGTTTCTACATTCTGAGATAAATTTCCATCCTTAAAATTATCTCTGTATCCAACCTCACATAAGTTCTCGAAGTGGTATTCTTTTATTATTTTCCTTGAATAACAACAATAGAAGCAATGACTAGTGTGATCGATTCACTTCTATACTTTCATGCAAGTAAATGTTTGAATACCTTACTCATTACTTGAAAAGATTAAAAATTCATTTATTAATTGCTAGAAATGCATAAATCAATTCCAAAATCGAATATAAAGAAATAACAATGCCTTGCATTCACTTAGATAGTGCTCTTGGTGGAAAGGAAAACTACACGATTCTTATTAAGTCAAGGAGAAGATAACTACAATAATATAGATGTATATATTTATTGGTAATCTCCAAACCAAGCTCCATGTTTAGTTCATTCCTCATCAAAATATCTTTTCCCAAAGTGAATGCAAATTACAATCCAAAACATGTCTTTCCTTTTGACTCATTATAGAGGTATTGAGGGAGGCAAAGATTGTATATACTAAGAATAATCATAAGATAGAAATGGATCAACAAACTAACAACATAACTTTACATAAAATAAAATAAATAACATGAAGGAATACACTTTCTTTTCTAAGCCATAAAAGAGGTAGTAAAGAAAGACACTTCACAACTTATTCCATGAATATGTTTCAATTAGGTATTATTGGAGTCACCACTTCATATATTTTCAATATGAACATTTTGGCACATGTTTTTATGCACACACGAGATTTTTTCTCAATCCTTTTATAGGACCATTTATTTCATTGACACACTAGTGGAGTTACATAGGTATCGAGATATTACCTGCAATCATCATTTTGATTAGCTTTTCTATTGGAAACATGTCATATTTGTCATTAATGTTTCCTTTTAGGGTATGGGCATTGGAAAATAGCTTAGGAGTGGACCTCTTAATGATTTTTAGTGAAAATTGTGGTTTCATCATGTGATAAATAGAATCATGAATAAAATTTGTCATAGAGAGAAGAAGAACACATGAAAAAAAATAAGAGGTCACACATTTTCATCCAAATTAAAAATACATAGCACTATGTCCACACAAGAACATCCCCACTGCTAGCAATTAAGAATAGCCCTATTGCTAGCAAGCTTTCCAAAAATCATAATGGTGAATGCAACAAAGATTACACACAACACCAAGTAGAGGTACACCATTGAGAAACAAGGCAATGGTGAATGCAAGAGAGCACACGAACAAATACAATTAAGAGGGTGACAACCCAAACCCAACAAGCAATTCACACTCTCATTCCTTATTTTCAACATTAACAAAAAAATTCACCACTAAGTCCAAACACCCTTGTCAACTTAGGAAAATAAAGTATGGAATAGTGAAAATCACATGTAATCAACGCAAGATAGAGAGATATAATTGAAAAATAGGGCTATGGCCATTTCAAGAAAAACCATGCAGAATCAACATTGATTTCATGAAACCACTCACCTACTATTTTGCAACACAGAGCTTGGTAAATTGTCACCAACAACAACCTAATCCTCCTAGTTACAAGAGCCCACACAACACCCACTAGAGGGACAACATTGAAAAGAAATGATGACAATCCAACATGAACAATAACGACACATGTACATAAACAATCACTAACCATTCCAAAAGTCACAATGTTGAATTTCATTGAATTCTAGATCACCAACAACACTCTCACCCTCGTACACAATGTCGAGCATAGGTAAAACACCTATGACGAGAGTGATTGTGAATGAAACAACAAGAACACAAAATCATCTTCTAACCATGCCAAAGAGAACAAGGTCAAATGCATGAAAAAAACCAACAAACATTTTTCTCTAACAACACCCTCACCCTCCCACATAACACTGAGAAAATAGACAACATCGATGCTATAGAAATGAAGCCAAAAAAAATTGAAAACAAAAAACATCCCAACAACTTTAACCATGAATATGGCTACAACTTAGCCAATCCTGGAAGCCCACCATTCATCAACTTGACCAATAGACCTCTGCCTCTGAGATTTCTCTCTCATCACTACCTCCCATCTCACTGCTTATCTCGACTTCTTATCTCTTAATCTCTACGAATTTTGCTTTTCGCATTGCTCCTCTTCATCAATTATCTATTTCTTCCTATACCAGTCACACTAATTTTCTCCCTTGACTATATATTACTATTATATCATTCATTGATTTCTCCATTCTATTTTTATCTCAATATAATATTATTAAATATCCCTTTTTAATACCTTTTAATTTTAATACTTTATTATTAATTTAATATAGTTTATTTATTCTCAACACACATCTAATCTTAATGATCTTATTTACCCTATTATTACCTTACCTAATCCCAACGATTAAGTTATTTTTGTTAACTCTTTCTCTTTTTTTTAACAGGAACGATTATGTTTTGATATTAAAATTATTGGCATAAATGCCCATTTACAGTCTTTCGGATTTGTTGGGCCAATTCCCAATGTTCCCAAAAACCGGGATCCCCCCGTCTCTAGATTTGACATAATGTTGTTTCTTTGGCTCAAAAATTACCTTTAGCGACAAGATATCCCCTAACTTAAAAACACATACAAACTGTTGAAGTAAAAAGCAGAAAAACATGAAAGCACAGCTAAGGAATTGGGTCCCAGTTTTCCTTATTGTTCCATAATAGAGTGCCCACAGGAAGAAAAGCATCTCTATTTGCTTCCGTGTCTGCTTCTTTGTTGTTGCTCCTCATAAAAGGGAAGAAGTTGATCTTTTGGAAGAGGTTGGCAATCTTTTTAATTCTCACCATCAATCTAGATAGTCGGAGGTCCTTCGGATTTGAGTTTTCCACTAGCATTTTTATGAGTGTTTGGGAGTCGCCAATGATCTTTGCTTCCTTGATGCATGCCTTTTGTAAGATCTTGAGACCTTGCATCAAATTCATCGCCTTTGCTTGGGTATTGGTGTCTTGGCCTAATCCCCATGCATACCTATGCTTAATTTGTCCCTCTATATTCTTGATGACTCCACCTGCACTTGCATTCCCCGGATTGCCTTTTGCTGCCCCATTGAAAAACAAAGAGTAACAAACATTTTCCTTGTTCCAATTGCTGAAGCTATTTTCTGGCATTCTAATTTGCCAGTCTTTTTCCTTTTTCGGCTGGATTTCTACGTTGGAGAAATTCAGTCCCAACGATTTCCCCCACTCCACCTCATGAGGGGAGAGATTTTTATCAGTGATGGTCCTTATATGCTCCTTCAGAAAATATTTGAGGGTGGTTAAAATCTTGGTCTTGAAAATATTTGCATTATTCTTTTTTTCTTGGAAGAACCTATTGTTTCGTTCCAACCAAATTTCCAGCAGATCAGCTTTGGCAGGACTAGCCAAGCAGCCTTGAACCAACTGTTATTTGGAATCTGTCCAGGGTAATGGTGTGTCTAGTTTACATGTAAATAAAAAATGGAGGATGGAAGCGTTGTGTGCACAGGGCAATGGTTCAAAACTTTGCCCCATAGTTCTAAAGTGAATTTGCAATTCAGCATAATATGTTGGGCGTTTTCTTCATTCTCCAAACATAGGTAGCATCTGGAGGGGCCGTGGAAGCCTTTTCTCACAAGATTGTCTACTGTAAGAACCCAATTGTGGCAAAGAAGTCAGTTGAATAAATTGATTTTGGGAATGCACTTCTGTTTCCAGAGGCCTTTCCATAGCCTTGGGCAAGGGGGAACATAGGGAATTGCTCGCAACATTTTATAGCCAAGTGCCATAGAGTAAGAGCCAGTATACATCCCCCAGCCTCTCTGGTCATGCTTCTTCTCATGTATTGGAGCCTTCCCTTTGAGCCTGATGCGTAGGTTCAACCAAGCATTTTCAAGATTACTCGACAAATCCAGCTTCATCCAGTCTAGCCAGACTTTATTGTTCCAAATGGAGATGTCCCATAGAGAGACCAAGCCTGTGTTCTTCATCCAAATACATAGGTCATGAAGCTCACGAACATCCACTAGGGGTGCCTCATTCATTATACGATCCTCCCACAGATCAATGGATTTACCATTCCCCGGGACTCATAAAAGATTGTCTTGTATGAGAGTTTGGGCTTGCATACAGAGTTTATGAATTTGTGATCCATTAGCGGCTTGGCTAGGTCTGTCTAGACTCCTTTTTCTTGGGCCCGAGAAGTATTTCTTCCAGAGGGCACGCTGAGCCCAACCGGCCTTAGGGGCAACCTGCCTCTAAATAATTTTGGCACCCAGCGTTAAATTTTGAATTTTCATATCTTTGAAATTCAGGCGTCCCTCTACAAATGGCTTGGTAACTTTATCCCAATTGACAAGGGGCAATATATTTCTATTCTATTTTCCACCTTTCCAGAAAAAAAATTATTACTATGCCTTCCATTTTTCTGAGAATTCCCAGAGGAGCAAGCATAAGGGAAGCTTGATAGATTGGGAGGCTGTTCAAAACTGATTTAATGACCATCGTCTTCCCTGCAAGATTCAACCAAGAGAAGCCCCAGGCCTGCAATTTATTTTTAAATTTGTCTAGAAAGGGGATACAATCCTTACCTGAAGGTTTCTTCTGAAGAATCAACAGTCCAAGATACTTAAGGGAAGTTCAGTGCATGGAATCGAAAAAGCCCCAACATCTGGCTATGGCATTAATGTCATTTTGAGACACATTCCAGCCATAGAAATGGCACTTCTCAGCATTCAATTTACTGCTTGAGGCCTCACAGAACTCATCCACCACTAATTTAAATTGAGAGGCA
>JZKD02S1678303.1:18827-36244 GCA_000966675.3 Picea glauca | reverse complement strand
TTCAACGCCATACCTAATTACTCACAGGTTTCTTGCTTTCTCTCAAGCAGGTTTTGTGTCGAGCTCTGGGAGGAAAAACTGGAAGAGCATCAGCTGGATGGGATATTGGCTTGAGGAAAATTACAGTTTTTGATAACTTGTCGACAAAGTATCCTGGTTTGAAGATACCTTCTATGATTAGTATCATTGAATGCCATCAAGACAAGGTATTCCTCGTTTCACAGAGAATTTTTTTGCATTTGCAATATGAATGAATGAACAAATTCTTAACGTTTATCCAAAGCAAAATGTAATCTGGGCCATCATAAATGTTAAGAGGTTGATTGAACTACTATTGCATTCTCACTAAAGAAAACTGTTTGAACAGGTGTATGAAGTTCCTTTCGGCGCAGAGATACTAGCTTCTTCACTCAAAACAGACATTGAGATATTTTCTCTAGGTGATAATATACTGGGCATCCAAGGTCATCCAGAGTATACCAGTGACATTTTGTTCATCCTCATGGATGGCCTGTTGGATAAGAATCTTATCCCAGTAAGTAATACTAAGCTGAGCAGTTGCAGATGCTTGTGTTACCTCTGATTACTCCAGTTCTTTCAGTTTTTCTTCTTGAAAAAAGAAAATTCTAAGATTTATCCTATCACCAGAAGAAATTTACAACTAAAACCTTTATTTTAGTCTTGTCTTTGGATCTAGATGACCATATTTGAACAAAAAAACATAGCAAATATTGAGAACACAACGTTTTTTTCTCAATTTTCAGGAGAAGATGAGCGATGAGGCCAGGGCTTCTTTTCGAAACAACGTATCTGACTCAAACATCTGGCAGAAAATTTGCAAGTTATTTCTGAAGTCATGACGCAGAGCAAGGGTTGGACTTGGGAATCGCTTAAAGCTGGAAGCCTTAAATTAATTGAAATTGGAACTGCTTGGACTCTGAATCTTTTATGTAGTTTCAGCTTAAACCCCACATGTTATGTAAATTTGCAGGGATTCTGATCATATCTTATGTTGCACTTGAGTATATTCCATAGAATACGGTAAACATGTATACAAGCGCTATTTCCATTAGATGGAATTTAAATATATTGTAAGTACTATCAAGCAATCACTGGTTCATTCATTCGTGGAGGGAGTTTCTCAACCATGTCAAATATAAAGAGAAAAATTAATTTAAATTTTTGTTTACAACTCAAAACAAAACTTAAGCTAAATGCAAAATGAAAATTACTAATCTAAATGTAGAAGAAAAATTATGACAATTATTCTGCATCCAGGGAATAAAGTGTAAATAAAGTTATGTAAAATTATATGTGCCAACAAAAAAAATAGGTGTATGAAAAGGGAGTATTTGTGTGTATGTTATGAGTTATTTTGTCAGAGAATTCAATAAAGAAGCAGATCAACTATTAAAATATTTCTTGTTTATGGAAGAAGGAATTTTATTTTCTGTAAAAGAAATGGGAGATCAAGCTGGAAATTTTGAACAATTGGCTGAATACTAAGTCCAGTTTTTATTATAAGTTAAACTGTTGATCAGAATTATAATAGTTATGGAATAATTTTGATTTCTGTTTTTCTAACAAGTATATATGGAAGACAAATATATATGGAAAACAATATTGGGACCTGTTAAAAGGACCAAAAAAAAATATCAGAGCAGTTTTTTTTGTAAAGTTTTATTTTTTATATTTTTCCTTTGTGAAAAAAATGTTATGAGTTTTTTTTAAAAGAAACATACCACTATTTAGATAGCATATGCAAATAGTGTTTATGATCACCTCCTCAAAGGTACACAATACACTATTGGCCAGTGTAGTATTTCTCTTCGTGTGAGTCTTTATGACTATGGACCACCTCTTCATGTCATAGGAAAATGATTATAAATCGGCCACTTCCTCCTCCATTGGTTCAATGATGGTATAGTCACCCCAAGAAAAAATGTTACTCAAACTTGTAGGACTGTAGAAGTGTTCTGATATGGGATCCTAAGTTTTTTCTTTTCCTGGAGAGTCCTTATCTTCTCCTTTGTCTTTCTCACTAGGATTGACTTTATCAATGGAGTCTCGTGGGTTTTATCCTAATTTTATTCACCCTTCTTCTCTCCCCAATTGATGACTCATGAGCCATCCAATAATATTTCATATGGTTACAAAGCCTCTTTATCATTGTCTCGAGTCTGCTCGAGAGTGGTGTTGATGTCCTCTTTGTTCTCCTAGTTGTGCTCTACATTTTCTCGACCTGTATTATCACCATTGGTTTTGTTGTGCTCTTGTTTGTCATTTTGATTAGGTTGAGTGTTTTGAACATCCGTGTCTCATCCCTTACCTCTAGGCAAGGGTACCTATAAGTCTTGTCCACAAGGTGGACCTTGGTCTTTCTCACTGTTGGTTGCTAAGGTTTCATCTCTGTTTGAGTGAGTATTTGCTCACTGTTGGTTGCTAAGGTTTCATATCTGTCTGAGTGAGTATATGCTCATTGTTGTCATTTTTTTGTCTCCACCTTCTTCTCACCTACTGGGTTTGCTAGGGGTTCCTATTTATTGGAATTATGATTTATGATGGGAACAACAGTCTCCACCCCCCTTTCCTAATATCTTGTCAGATCAATAACTTATGTAGTATTCATAGCAGTGGAATATTTTTCTTAGTTCTCCGTATGATTCTTCTCTTACTTAGCCTTTTCTCTTTCTATTTGATCCATCTCTTGTTTATTCCTTTTCTTTTCCTCTTCTTCCCAAATGATGAATCTTCCTAAGCTCATCGACTTGTTCTTGTTCTTTCTTTTTATTTAACTCTTCTTTTTCCTGTCGAGCCTTTTTGTCTTGGTATTTTTTCCATTTCTCTATGTACTCTTTCTTTCTTTTTTCCCTTTATGCTTTCTTCCTCTGTTATGTGAGTACCTTATGTGTTTCTTCCTCCTTCTCCTTCTTTCGTTTCTCCTCTTAGGGTCTTCTTTCTTCATCTTTTTCTTTCAAAATTCTCTCTTTCTCTTCTTGCAAGGCTTGTTGTTTTTTCTCTACTTTGAGCCTCTCTTCTTCTTCCTTTTTCCCTTTATCAGTTTCCTTGCTAGAAGAGGTTCCTAGGTTGACCATTTTGATTTGTTCTTGTAGAGGTAAAGAGGAGAAATTAGTTACTTTTGGGTTAACACTCCTCTTCTCTACATCCTTCCAGTCTTAGGAATCTTCAATGAATAGCTCCTCCTTCCACTTCTCATGATCATATGGCCAACTCAAGGCTACCTGCTCTGCATGCCTTAGAACCAAGCCATTGGGGTCATGCTTCCTAAATATCCCAGTCATAAACATGTATTCCAGATGCACTTGACCTTCTTTCTTTGCATGTTTAGAATCTTTTACCACGTAATATCGCACCTGAAATCCATGAGGGATGGACAGTCTTTTCTTATCCTTTACCAAAGTGGCATTGAATCCTTGCATAATGGACTTGCTTCATATTTCTCCCACTACAAGTCTATTGGGTACATACTCTGGTAATAGGAGTGGTGGACTAGTAGCCCCATAGATCCTCAAGTATGTATGTTTCTCCTCTAGGTACCAGTTCCCTATGCATGTCGGGATATTATTTTCCTGCTTGGATAACCTAAGACACTCTTCCCAAAGATGAGAAAGTAAATCATGGCCATGAAGAAATCATTGATCTAGGAATAAAACTTCTTATATCTACTCTCCCAAGTCATGTTGAAATATACATGGACTAGAAACTCAAAGACCTGTCATCTAAGTGACATACCAGGGAAAGTATTATGGGCACATAATACACCCAAGAGGAAGGATACCATATGAAAAGCAAGGGGAGCAACAAGTTTTGGTGAATTAGACTAAGTTGTTTAGAGATTATACCTCCCTAGTTGAACTTCCTTCCCCACATCACTACATGGTAGGCTAATGGCATCAGGGATTCAGAGAATTGAGAACAATCTCTTTCCCCATACATTTTGCACAGTAGGACCATGGCATACATATAGGGTCTCTTAAAATAGTGATGGCGTACCTCCCTAAGGATCAATTGAAAATTTTCATGTCTTCTTTGCACCAACTACCCAATATCATGTTGATGTCATACTTTCCATAAAATGCAATCAAGAATTCTTTAGTGAGGGATTCATCGGGTTCTGGGAATCCGTAATAGGTATTGACATCTTGAGGGAGAAAATAGTCAATACATTCTCCCTTATCGTTTGCAAGCCTCCAATTTTGGGTGTTGGTATGACTAATAAACCACTCCATCAATTCTATGCAAGGCATTACAGGTGCTCTTACAACTATGGAATGCATGCAAAAACCCAACAAATCGTTTGCTCTAACAACACCCTCACCCTCCCACAGAATACCGAGAAAAGGAACAACATCAATGCTACATTAATGAACAATAATCGTTCCAAAGATCCCATCCAATGTCGAGTAAAGGGACAACATTGATGAGCGAGGACAACATCAAGAAAATTCAATAACAATGCCAAGTAAATTGTCGACTATAGTTCCCTCATCCTCTCATACAATCCCAAGCAGAGAGGAAACTATGATGAGCATAGCAACAACATCAACAAGTAGGGACAACATATACCAAAATGAACACTAACTATTCCAAAAAGCCCACACAATGTCGAGTAAAGAGACAACACTAACGAGCAAGGACAACACCAAGCTGGATCAACAATAAAAGTTCCAAAAGCCATGTAGGAGTTGAGTAGCCCAAACACTAAAGTTGCATATTTTATACTTAACAACAAAGACATGAATAAGTGAATGCAAGAATGATGCGGTTTGGATAAATGGTGGCATGCAACTTGAAATTCAAGTAGTCCCGTGGGACAGCTCAGACGGTAAGACAAGCATACCTTTCTCCAAGAGATGGGAGGAGGTCTTGTGGTCAAACCTCGCTGAGTCCCCGGGATGGATTTTGTAATGCTGCTCTATAAAAAACTTTATATACCGTTAAATATAAACAAGAAACTTCCCCGTAGAAAAAAAACCTGAAATTCAAGTTGGAGCATTTTTGCATATGTGCAATAAAGTTGTATTCCATTTGTTCTTAGAACCGACAAGGAAATTATACGCATCTCATTACAATAACGTTAGAGTACCGAAAGTTGAGTGCTTGCATCTTTGTATTTTTAGTACCAAAGGGAAATCATGATGGGATTTGTCTATGATTTAATTTCGTTCACGTTCATGGAATGTTACAATTTCAACGTGTGTAATTAACACTCGTGAGAGTATTAAATATAAATCTCATTATAAAATTTTTATTCCAATCTCGTTATAAGATTCACGAATATCTATTGCTCTAATTAATATAACTATATATCTAAAAGTAATTGATACATAAAATTATTATCTAGAATATTAATCGAATTTATGAAAACAACAAATCATGTAATTATTTCAATAGCGTATATTCGTCACAATTTATTCTTATATAATTATTGCAATAACATTTATTCATCACCATTTATTCTTTATAAATCAATTTAGAGTTTCAAATAGTCCTCTCACACTAAGAGTGATAGATTGGCCATAATTTAGTAATAGGTTTTGTCATTTTCGGATTTTTTTTTTTTCATAATTCGTTTTATACAAATCATTTAACAACAATGCACATTGCCTATTTTATATTTTCAAATATTTTTTAAAATTATTTTAATAACATTTATTAATTACAACTTTCTTTTTAAAAGTATTATTCTTCACAAATCAGTCTATATAAACCATTTTAAAGTAGCATCTATATATCACAATTCTTACATCATAAGATTTTTAAAAATAGCTAATGCAATGACGACACTTTTCTCCATAATCGATGATCAAATTTGCAATTGAGATAAACTAAAGCTTTCATTGCATAAATATTATTCCTCACAATTCATTCCATACAAGCCATTCCATAAGAACCATTTCATAGTAACACTTATACATCACAATTCTTACATCATCGGATTTTTAAAAATAACCAATACAATGTCGACACGTATCTCCATGCTCAATGATAAATCTGCAATCAAGATGAGCTAAAGCTTTCATTTCATAAATATTATTCCTCGTGTCACGTCCCCACAGGATCCTTGCCTAAATCTTATGATCGTGCACTCTCTGAGGGCATGAAACACCGCAATGGTTCTCAGTTGGATGCTTGGAGTTAGCACCAGAAGTCACCCCTGGATTGCAACAGGGATGAACCTGATACCCATCAGTTTGTATGTCACGGTAAATAAGTTTAAGGTGGTCTAATGGACGTAGATTCAGAACCTGAATGATGTTCAACACAAAACTGGATAGGAAATGTACAAGGAAGTGAGGGCCACAACTAACTTCAGTCAAGAAATTGAGTTAAAGCGAGAGCAGAGGGAAGACTTATGAGACTGCTCTGAGCATCAAGCCTCCCAGCAACTCAGGGAGGAAAACTCCAACTCAGGAACACTCTTGGGCCTAAGCTCAGACACTGAAATATGTCTTCTGAGGACAGAGTAACCACTGTAGCATGATCAAACCTCCATCATCCTGTAACTGCAACAACTTGAATGGATCCTCCAATTCCGAGCCATTCAATGTAAGAGGGAATAAGATAACATGGGAAACTGGTTAAAATCGGTGAAAACATTGTAGTGATCAAACCTACATCATCCTACAACATTACGACCCTCGACTGGATCCTCCAATCCCGAGTGTCTTAACATAGTGTTTACAAAGAGATGGAAAGAAGTTGACTTCTATTAATCTGAAAGTCTCAAATCAAAATACATAACCAGACACAGCTTTGGTATTAAAACATATTACAAAATGGGAGCTCTACTCAACCAAGGACCTTTTCAAAAATGACAGAACTCCATACTTATACTCAAAAATTTTGTTTCTGTAGCAGAGACGTGCTTGAGTTAATGCATTGAAGGCATTGTGTTTGCATGTTTCCTGGCATATTGTGCATGTAGTCTTCTGTCAGACGCAAGCTTGGTCAGACGCAACCTTGCTTTGGAACAGATAGTCAGCTGAGCCGACTATCTGACAGTCCTTCCTGGGCTTCCATTTATGGTGGAAGTGATGCTCAACCACCGCCAACCAACCTTAATAACTGCTTCCTCGGGATCGAGACAGCCTGAGTCAAAACTGCACCTGGGAGATGTGGCATCCTCTGCATCATGCCACCTGGAGCTGAGTTGGATGCCTGCAGGGATGGCTAGGCAACAAACATGGATGGGGGTCTGGCGGGGCGATGTCATGATGGGCAGACCACTGGGTTGTGCAATGGCCATGCGGAGGAAACAAAGAGGCTAGGAAAAAGCTGTGATGGAGACATGACAGGAGCTGAGGTGTTAGAGGAAGGAGGTGATGTGGAGCGATATGACACAGGTGGCGAGAGATGAGAGGGGAGATGCGACGGGAATAATGGTGAATGGAGGACAGGTGCGAGGGAGAGAAATCTATAGGGGAGAAGGAGATGTGACCGATAGAGGAGAGAGATGGAGTGGGGGACAACTGCCGGTGGGATAGAGGGTCCACATGTCGACCTGGGATAGGACTGGGGGCCACAAAAAGTGGTTTGAACTTCCCCGCTTTTGGGCTTGATTTGTGTCTTTGGCCGATACGTAGCGCCTTAAAAAACTGTGGCTGTTTTTCCTGCCCTACTCTACCTTTTTTAACGACTGCGCATGTTGAGGCCCTGATATGGCCATCGATTGTCGATCTAGAGTGTGCAAATCTCAGTCACCCAGATCTACGCGCCTCTTAGAACAATGCGCCAAGCAGTCACATTGACCCTGGCGGACTTAGGATAAGCGCCATCTAGTGGGTTTTTGGCCCCTTTCTTTGCATTTTGTCACCTTGAGGCCAAATCCAAAGGAAAAACTCACCCCTGCAAGAATATGTGATAACATTAGGCTCCATGGGGGATAGAGTCCTCCCTGCAAGGCTCTAAGATCTCTTTCTGTAGTTCTAGCCACCTTCTATTGGGTCATGGAGTCAAGCTCAAAACACCTTGTTGAGGAAAATACGATGAAAAATAAAATGAAAACAAACTTACAAGGGCTCCAAGGAGATTATTTATGTACAATCATAAACTAATCAAACTTTGCATGGTGCTAGGTGAAATAAAATTTCCACCATAGCCAATCAAGTAACTTCCTGAATGGAAGCACTCTTAATTTGTCAGTGATTGGTAATGAATGATGCAACCGTGACAGTAGAACGATTACACCCTTTATCTTTCTTCCAAGGGCTGAAGTTGAGATAAAATAGGGCAACTCCAGGTCATGAAGGAAATGCCACTCCATGTACTCACTGAAAGGCTCATAGAATGAGTGGAAGATCTCGGAAAATTTGTAACAGGCAGCCTGATATGCTCCACAACTGCTCACACGTGGCTTAATATCCCTGATAAGCACAGATGGGAGAGGAGCTGATGTAGGCTGACTAGTCTTAGGTGCTAGCTACTTGCTTACAGGCTCTAGACAGGGGATAAACTGCCCCTTCTGCTGCTCCTTTGGTTCTTCTTCTTAGCTCTCCCAAGGGTTAGATTCATAATCATCATAAACAGAACCCGTGGGAAAGATCTGCTCTTCATCATTCT
Source organism: Picea glauca (assembly GCA_000966675.3). Lineage (NCBI taxonomy): Eukaryota > Viridiplantae > Streptophyta > Pinopsida > Pinales > Pinaceae > Picea > Picea glauca. The sequence goes on along the minus strand of JZKD02S1678303.1, from coordinate 27,661 downwards.
ACTCAGTGTCTTCTACAGGCCTAGGATGGTTGATTTCCTCATGATAATCCCCTTTAAGAAAGCGAGGATAAGGCTTTTTTGTGTTCTCTTAGATGTCCTACATATCCAGCTCAGAATCTGATTCATAGCTGTCATACACAGGTTGGCTGCTCCTCTGATCAGCAAGTTGAGATGTAGGGATCTGTTGCTCTTCATTTGAATAATCCTCAAAGAATGAGACAACAGGAACAACATGAGCAAGATGCAGGGCCTCTACAGTCATGAGATCTTCAACATCATCCTCAGTAGAGCTGCCAAGAACATCCTCTTCGAGGGATCGAAAATCCTATGCATTTTCTTCAAATAGGCAACACTCATGTTCTGCCTTCAATTCCTCTAACTCTGCAGAAAGAGACTTTACCAGCTCCATCAGTTCACTTAGAGCCTCTTTTTCCTCATGATCCCCATCCTCACAGCCTTCCTCTGATGCAAATGATCAGGGAAGAGGAAGAACTGATTTCTGATCCAAGTCATCAGGCTCATCCTCACGTCCTACGTAAGAAGCAACTATACCTTGAATACAGTCGTTGTATCCCTCACAACAGCTATGATAAATTAACTCACAGGGATAGAATTTCTAACAATGAGCGTTGAAAGCTGCATGAAATTCTCCCAGTGAAGAAATGCTAGTAGGGGGTAGAGAATGATACCACTCACGAGCATCCCCTACTAACGAGAACATGAACATCTTCATTAGTACATCCTCATGATGTATCTCCCACTGGCACATGAGTTCATGAAACTCACTGATATGCTGAGTAGGGTTGTCCTCTACATGCACTCTAAATATAGGCAAATAATCATTCCATTCATTTGGAGCAGGAACAACATTGGGAAAATCGGGAACAACAAAAAAATTAAAGGGAGCAAACCTTCGAGCCAGGATTCTTTCCATTTCGAACTAGTAGAGTCGCCAATTGATTCTTCAACCATGGAGTCGCCAGGTGAATGATGTGCAGAATGAGTGTGTCTAGTCTTTGTTCACCATCAAAGACTAGATCTGATCATCGTGTTCTCCTAAGGGCTACCAGGTGTAGCTGGAAGTAGCCATACTGAAACAGTGGAGTTGAGACAATGGAGTCACCACGGTAGAGTCACCAGGTGCACAGTAACAATCTTTGATGTCATGAGTTTTGATGCACCTTCAAAATCAGTAAGCTTTGTCGTTCAATCCCAGGGAAAATATTCAACTTCGTCCCCGACAACGGTGCCAGAAATGTTAGCACCAGAAGTCACCCCTGGATTGTAGTAGGAATGAGCCTGATACCCATCAGTTTGTATGTCAGATTAAATAAGTTTAAGGTGGTCTAATGGATGCAGGTTCAGAACCTGAATGACGTTCAACACAGAACTGGACAAGAAATGTACATGGAAGTGAGGGCCACAACTAACTTCAGTCGGGAAATTGAGTTAAAGCGAGAGCAGAGGGAAGACTTATGAGAAAGGTGAATGAGACTACTTTGGGCATCAGGCCTTCCAACAACTCAGGGAGGAAAACTCAAACTCAGGAACACTCTTGGGCCTAAGCTCAGACACTAAAATATCTCTTCTAAGGACACAATTACAGCTGCAGCATGATCAAACATCTATCATCCTGTAACTGCAACAACTTGACTAGATCCTCCAATTTCGAGCCATTCATTGTAGGAGGGAATAAGATAACATGAGAAACTGGTTAAAACTGGTGAAAACATAGCAGTGATCAAACCTACATCATCTTTACAACATTACGACCCTCAACTGGATCCTCCAATTCCGAGTGTCTTAACACAGTGTTTACAAAGAGATGGAAAGAAGTTGACTTCTATTAATCTGAAAGTCTCAAATCAAAATACATAACCAGACATAGCTTTGGTGTTAAAACACATTACAAAATGGGAGCTCTTCTCAACCAAAGACCTTTTAAAAATTAACTCCATACTTATACTCAGAAATTTTGTTTCTGCAGAAGAGACGTGCTTGAGTTAATGCATTGAAGGAATTACGTCTGCATGTTTCCTGGCAGATTGTGCATGCAGTCTTCTGTCAGATGCAAGCTTGTTCAGATGCAACCTTTCTTCGGAACGGATAGTCAGCTGAGCCGACTATTTGACAATCCTTCTCGAGCTTCCATTTATGGTGGAAGTGATGCTCAACCACCACCAACCAACCTTAATAACTACTTCCTTGGGATTGAGAGGGCCTGAGTCAAAACTGCACCTTGGAGATGTGGCGGCCTCTGCATCTTGCCACCTGGAGCTAAGTTGGATGCCTGCAGGGATGGCTAGGAAGAGGACATGGATGAGGGTCTGGCGGGGCGATGGAATGATGGGCAGGCCACTAGGTTGTGCAATGGCCATGCAGAGGAAACACGGAGGCTAGGAAAAATTTGTGAGGGCGACATGATAGGAGCTCAGGTGTCAGAGGAAGGAGGTAATGTGGAGCGATATGGCACAGGTGGCGAAAAATGGGAGGGGAGATGCGACAGGCGGAACGGTGAATGGAGGACAGGTGTGAGGGAGAGAAAGTTATAGGGGAGCAAGAGATGTGACGGATAGAGGAGAGAGATGGAGTGGGGGATAACTGTTGGCAAGACAGAGGGTCCACATGTTGACCTGGGATAGGACTAGGGGTCGCGAAAAGTTGTTTGAACTTCCCCACTTTTGGGCTTGATGTGTGTCTTTGGCCGACTCGTAGTGCCTTAAAAAACTGCGGTTGTTTTCCCCAGCCTGCTCTACCTTTTTTAACGACCACGCATGTTGAGGCCCTAATATGGGCATCGACCGTCGATCTGGAGTGCGCAAATCTCAGTCGCCCATATCTATGTGCCTCTTAGAACAATGTGTCAAATAGTCACATTGACCCCGACGGACTTAGGATATGCACCATCTAATGGGTTTTTAGCCCCTTTCTTTGCATTTTGTCACCTTGAGGCCAAATCCAAATGAAAAACTCACCCCTGCAAGAATATGTGATAACATTAGGCTCCATGGGGGATAGAGTCCTCCCTGTGAGGCTCTAAGATATCCTTCTTCATTTATAGTCTCCTTCTGTTGGGATATGGAGTCAAGCTCAAAACACCCTGTTGAGGAAAATATGATGAAAAATAAAATGAAAACAAACTTACAAGGGCTCCAAGGAGATTATTTATGTACAATCCTAAACTAATCAAACTTTACATGGTGCTACGTGAAAGAAAATTTCCACCATAGCTAATCAAGTAACTTCCTAAATGGAAGTACTCTTAATCTGTCAATGATTGGTAATAAATGATGCAACTATGACAGTAGAACGATTACACCCTTCATCTTTCTTCCAAGGGCTGAAGTTGAGATAAAATAGGGCGACTCTAGGTCATGAACAAAATGCCACTCCATGTACTTGCTGAAAGGATCATATAATGAGTGGAAGTCATTATGATCATTGAAAGTCGTTATGATAATCAAACCTAACCTGGAAGTCATTATGATCATTGGAAGTCATTTAGACTATGCCTCTTCACCTAGAGCATACCCATAATCCATTCTACACTATGGATGAGCCACACTCCTACTCTAGTGCAACTCACTTGTATACTTAGACAATTTTTTAACAACTTAACACTTATTCATTTAAACATACATCCATGAACACAAGAAATACAAAGAACACTTGCAAAACAAACAAGGGACACACATATATAGTATAGGAAACACAAGACATGCCTAACACACGATTAATTCTTATTATTGAAAAACAATTACAATATGATCACGATCGGATTGGTTTACAAGTAGATTCATATGACTCACCTCACTTCACTAAGACACTCATACATAGATTCATCACACCAAGACTTGTCTCTCAAAAAAAAATTTGAAACTCTTGCATTGGTGTGCCTCATACATGTTCCCACGTACTCGTTGTCTCTTCTTTATTGCAAGACTTCACATAGACCTTCAATTCCTTCTCATAACATGTCTCACCTAGACTTGCGTCAAGACTTCCCCAAACTCCAAAGTCAACCTGATTGCTAGACTCAATACAAAGAAGGTTTCCCCAACTCTATCCACATAATCACCTCAAGGAAGCACAAACCCTCCCATGTGGAGCGACTTGGCTCCTTGAGGGACCTCACCCCTCCTTGTTTAAATCTACCTTAGAACCTTGGTGTTGATCTTTACCCTATCCCTATTCCTTCTTGGTTGTGTGTCTTTTGTTCTTATATGGACTCCAAACATCATCTTTATTAACCATCACATCCTTTAGGTGTTTTGCATCCGTTCGTGGACTATCATGCCCTCACGAATCTATGCACCCTTTCATGGATCGATGCACCCCTTCACAGACTGATGCACCCAAATGGACCTGTGTGCTAATGAACCTTCACATCTCTAAGGACCAGTGCACCCAAACCTTGGGTGTGCTCCTCGTGTCGACATGCCCCAACCTCTTTGGTGTGCCCTTACCTTATGCACTCCTTTCTGAGATGAATTGTCTTCTAGCTTGATGTGCCCCTTCTCTTGGTCGCTTTTACCCCATGCTTTTCCTCATGCTTGGGAAATCCCCTTGGCATGTTCATGTGTCGATGAAGTCCAGTTACCCAATTAGTGTGACTCTTGGGTGTCGGAGAAACCCCAAATTCCATCTCCTTGAAGACTTGGGAAAGGGTGCCCACGCCCCTCTAGCCAATGACCTTACACCTCACAATTCATTCCATAAGAACCATTTCACAGTAACACCTATACATCACAATTATTACATCATTACAATTTTAAAAATAGTCAATGCAATGCCGACACTTTTATCCTTGCTCGATGACCGAATTTGCAATCGAGATAAGCTAAGGTGTCCAGGAGGTCACTCAATCTTTGTAAATTGTCTCCTATGTTGTCTCACTTCTCACAGGTATTTCCATATCTTGTTGGTAGAAGCCTATATATCGTCCCCTCATCCTTTGTTGCTACTCATCTCATTGTCACCAAAATGTGGGAATTTATACATATGGAAATGAGGTTGGGGAATAGATTTAGTGCTTTGTTGTGTGCACTAGATTAGGAATATGAGAAGAACAAATATGGCGGTTATTTCATTTTCTATGCAAACTTCTTTAGCGAGGCGGGGGGAAAGTGGGACTTATTAAAAGTTGTGAAAGACCAGATTCCTAAAATGGATGATCTATACAAATATGATAGATTCATGATCACAGGAAGTCATTGTGATATTCAAACCTAACTTGGAAGTCATTGAGTGACGAGGCTAGTAATGGTATTCAAACCTAACCTTCCTAAAGATGAATTTCAATCTATTTGTTGTCTTAATAATAACCCTAACATCATTATCTTAAAATCCAATAAAGGTAACATTATCGTCATCATGAATACCTTAGACTATGAATCCAAACTTCAATACCTTCTTTCCTCTTCCTCCTACAAACCTCTCCCTAAAAACCCTTTTAGTACCATTACTAGGATCATAACTCAAGCCATTGAATCTTCCTCCTTGGACCCAAACATTAAAAAGAAACTTATTCCTAATAACCCAAAAAACCCTAGGATCTATAGACAACCAAACATTCACAAAAAAGACATTCCCCTTAGACCTATAGTAAGTGCTATCGGTTCCCCCACTCATTCCCTTACCCACTTTCTTGCTTCCAAACATAAATCCTTTACTAGAAAAACTTCATCCTTCATAAAAGACTCCTCTGATTTTATTCAAAAAATGCGTGATCTTAAACTCAATGACCGAGATTTATTGTTCATTTTCGATGTTGTCTCTTTATTTACCAAGATTTCGTTCCTCGAAGCTCTAGAAATCATCTCCAATATGGTGGATCTCAAAAACCTTAACATTATTGAAATCTACCTGGCATCCACTTTCTTCTCCTTCAAAGGTACATGCTATGAACAAACCTAAGGTACAACCATGGGGTCCTCCTTATCCCCCATGGTAGCTAACATGTTCATGGATCATTTTGTTACATTAGCCCTAAACAAATTTCATATCAAACCTATATGATGGTTCATAATTGTTGATGAAACCTTTATTGTTGGCCTCATGGCCAATCCTCTCTAACTTCCTTCTTCAATTTTTAAATAGATTTTCCCCCCACATCCAATTCACCATGTAAATGGAAAAAGATAGTTCCCTTCCCTTTTTGGACGTTGTTATCTCTTTCTTCCCTAATGGATCCCTTACTGACAAAGTTTATCAGAAAAAGAATCACACTAACAGATACCTTCATGCCCAATATCATCATCATCCCGCCCAAAAATCCACTTTCCTCAAAACTCCAGTTACTCGATCCATTTGAATATCAGACCTCGAATTCCTTGAGAAGAAAAAATCCCACCTAAACAAGGCCCTTATGTCCAATGGTTACTCTAGCTATAAAATTAACAAATATTTTCACTCAACCTACAAGCCTAAATCGAACAACTCTCACTCTTCTTCCCCACCCATAGCTCTAACTTCTCTTCCCTACATCCAAGGCAATACTAATCACATATCCAAAATTATTTCCAAAAAGAATATCAAAACCATTTTCAAGCCCTTCAAAACCATCAAAAAATCCTTCATATTTGATAACGATAAATTTTACCCCATGCTTGGCCCAAGAGTTTACCAAATTCCTTGCTCCTATGGAAAAACATACATTAGCAAAATTGGAAAATCCTTCAAATCCCCTCTCAAAGAGAACACAGCTGACACAACCCACAATAATATCTCTAAATTAGCTATTGTTGAACATTCTTTTAAATTCAAAATCTATTTTGACCAAACCAAAATCTTGTCCTTAGCACCCTATTACTCATCTCACATAATTCACAAAGATCTGGAAATTAAAAAACATCCAAACAATTTTAACTACGATGATGGGTATAAATTAGCCAATCTTGGAAGCCTATCATTCATCGCCTCAGGAATCAAACCTAAATTGTTTTATCCATCCTCTAGCTTTCCATTCCCCCTTTCCTGATATATTTGAATCTCCCTTATTCCTCTTATCTAAAATCTTTCATATCTTCATTTTTCTAATCTAAAAGTCCCACTCCCCCCCCCTCTTATTTTCTAATTTAAGCCTCGGATAATACTTTAATTTTCCTTTAACACATGATTATATTTATCATTATTTCTAATTATTATTGATTTTAGTTCATCTTTAAACTTAATATTGTCATCATTATCTTAGCATTTTATTATTTTATTATCATTTAATTATATTTTTATACTTTAATTATTAATAAATTTTCATTAATTTACATCGGCTAATTTCCCATTAATTTATAATGGTCGGTGTTTGTCCACTTTTCGACAACGTTCTTATTAATTTCAACATTTATAATCCTTTCCTCAACAATCGTTTCAAATCTCATTACTTCAATAGACCCTGATGATGGGTGGAGTGTCCACTCGAAATGTTGGACGTTTCAAAAGCTCCATACACAGTTTACATACATAAATCTAAAACAACATTACGAGGAACTGTGAAAATCTACATAAGTTTTCTAAGTTAAGGAAAAACGTTATTTTGAAGGTGAGGCATATGTTTTTCTCTTTTCTTCTCAGTTATGAAATTAAAATACAAAGAAAGGGGCACTAACTATGTAATTGTCATCAACTATGTGGCTAATATGGTTGCTGCAAGATCTTCTACTTCATTTGTTTTTCTTCGGTATCCCAATCCATATTCTCTGTTACAGAACAATAAATAATACAATAAGAGTGGATCACCGTCTTCTCATTGTGGCCAAGTATTTAACATAGCTTGATATATGTCTAGGGTTAGGGTTAGGTTTTTGCATGCCTCAACCTCTAATTAATGTTAGACTTTTGGACCCTCTAGAATCTTCTTGAAAGTCTGCATGTGACTAGGTCCACATGCACGAGTAATGGAAGTTGACATGGCATCTACTTGGTACCATGATGATCAATAGGATAAGTCAAATTGTGTGAAGCATAACTTCTACATATGAAATCTTACTAATATGATCTTCATGCCATGTAAATATCTCAACGTGTAAAACAACATTGAAAACATTGAGCTAAGATTACAAATTTTTGACCCCCCAAATGACCATTTAATATCTCAAATAGGCTCAAAGAGGTTTTTGACCTCAAATCACCAAAGTAAAACACATACTCTACAAATAAATAACTCCATTTTTTCACCTAAAATATGCCCTTTAAATAAATAAAATATTATACAATGATCCATTCCAAATTAGCCCATACATTAAAATTTTTATTAAAAGCATTACCCATACACTTATTAGCCCATACTATGAATAGATGCAAACATGAAAAATCTAAAAATAATAACTAATTATAGTACTATGCTTATAGGCTATAGACAAACAAATTGTGAGACAAACAAAATTGGACAAATTTCTCATACATAAGAAGAGTATACACTTTAAAAGAATAGGCTTACATCATTCCAAAACTTGGTAAAATAATAGAAGAAGTTCTACACATCAAAAGATTCATAATTAAAGTTAGTCTCCAAACTAGCTTGGTCAATGGTGACTTCTCATTCATTAATTTTCTAAAAGATTTTACAAAGTTGTAGAAGAAAAAAAAACTTTCCTCTATTGAGTTTATCTTATTTATACAAGAGAAGAAGAGGGATATTCATCACATTGTTGACCCCTCTTAATGGGAATATGTGTCCCTTCCTTGGTTGTTAGGTATATACATGATTGGTTAAATAAGAGACATAATTAAGGCCTGCCATCACATCCTAGCTAGAGGGTTTACACATTCCTATGCAACAAACAATACCTCAAAAAGTGAATTTTTCTTGTTCAACCTTCTTTCTACAATTTTTTTTT
>JZKD02S1678302.1:24777-55753 GCA_000966675.3 Picea glauca | reverse complement strand
ACATATTGATGCAGATGATGATGGCATTCCTTTGAGAATGACGATGCTGCCAATGAAGAAAACTTCCGATGATTTATAGATACGCCAGTCAGTGTTCCAAGATGATATTGATGATTATGTCCTCTCACCCACTTGATGCTATTGATGATGTTGTCCTCTCTCTCTCGCATGATGTTGCTGAAGAATACCCTTCTTGTTAAGGGGGAGTGTTGAAATAATGTAACTGCAAAGAGTATTCTTATTATTATTTGATATATTATTCATTGGATCAATCCCCATTGTGGATTGATCATGTCGACTATTGTAATAGAACCAAATTCCCTTTTGCGGATTGGTCAAATGATAATTATAATAGGCAGAATAAGAAGTCGGCCCCAACAGATATTAAAGAGGCCCCATAATATATTAAAGGTGGTTATAACCACCTAGTTGGAGAAGTTGGCCCTACCAGTGAAGAGACACTTCACACATGCCAATCTAATATAAATAAGGAGGCTAGCGCCTCACTTAGACACACAACTCACTTGCTCATTTCGTGAGACAAGTTTTAGAATTGCAGTTAGAGAAGGAGAGAGAGTGGCGCATATCTGGGAGAGGATCTTTTGCATTAGTTTAAGATATCTCTTGGCATTGTATTGGCTATCTATAATAAGGAAGTTTTGTTGGGTTTTCTTCCCCTAGAGGGTTTCCCAGGATAAATGTTGTGTCTCTTGTGATTGTGTATTTCTCAGTGATCTTGTATTATGCTATTGTTATCTAATGAAATGCAAAGAACTATAATAATGGCTTAAACATTAACACTTCTCAACTCTTGTAAGGAGGAGGCCATCTCTACGTTCTAGCTCTGTCTCAGATAGGAACCACACACCTATCTCAGGGGCTCTCTCTTAGGTTTTGTGTCCTGGAGAATATCTCACGCAGCTGTAATCATGAACATCTTGGGCTTGCATTCTCTTTACTAAAGTTAAAAAACTGATATTGTAAATTAGTTTAGTATTTCCCACACCTTGCAAAGTGATTGGCTATGTCAATCCATGCAATATCGTGAAGGCTAGATCAGTATTTAATTTTATGTTTTGCATTTTATTGTTTGCTCCACTTCTCCCATAAAGAGAAGGATGTGTGGCTAGTTTAGTTATTTCCTTTCAAGTAATTTTTTTATTTCACCCACCTTGGCACAAAATCGATAGGCTTTTCCTCCTCCTTGTGCCATTGTTGTGAGGTTGTAAAGTTATTTATATTTTTTCCCACCTTTGTCCTTAAGGCAAAGTTGTGTGGCTAGACAATTGTTTTATTTTATTTCAACTTATTTAATTTATTAATTTTCTCCCACACCTTGCATTGTGTTTGGCTCTGCCAACCTTGCAATATCATGAGGCTAGAGTAATTTCATTTTTTGCAAAGTAATAAAACTTATGCCCCATATTCCCTCTCCTTGCCACTTCGGTGGATCTTGGGTAACTAGGAAAGGGCAAAAGGACTATGTGGCTGGTCTAATTAGGCACTCAATCCACTCATTGTTTCAACCACCAAAATAGGGTGACTTGGGAGGCTATAAGGGGTTGAAGTCGGGGACGACTTCACGACACTACGTGTCCTCCTTACTTGAGCACCCAAGCATTTTGGATATGACCTGTGGAGCTAAGGACCTTGTTGGTCCTTCTTCTTGAGCACCCAACATTTCATTTTGGTTGAAGGGATAGGGATTTGGGGTAGTCACATAGTCTAGACTTGTATCTCTCACACTTTAATTCCCCCTAATTCAAGAGAGACTTAAAATTTATCAAAATTAACCTACACACTACATTCACAACACTTGCACTTTCAAGTTCAGTTGGCTTTCTTTCCAAGTTGTGCCATTTTATCTTCAAGCAATTTACTTTCCATGTTTTTTAACTTTCCAAGCATTTTCAATTTCAAGCTATCTCTTTCATTGTGATTATTTACATGTATTGATGCATCATTGTTTATTGGGTTGAAAGTATTCTTTCATTTTGAAATAGTTGTTTAAGGCTAGAAGTCATTTCATTGTTAAAATCATTGTGTAAGTAATTCATGTTGTATTTCATATTGTAGATATATTTTGTAATTGTGTAAGTAAACTTTGGGTATATTTTAGGCACTGCTCTATTTATTGTATTGTAAAGAAAAAGGTTTTCCTATAATTTAAAAGTTGTATTTGCATTGTTTGCTTGTCATTTGGGTTGGGCATCCTTAAATAAACACCAAATTAACTCATAGATCATTAATTTAAGCTTAACATAGTTAAATAGGGTCTACCCCCTGTGGCTTCCCTAGTAGTGAGGCTAGATGGAAGAAGTCCATATCGAGGTGAGAGTGGGTTTGAACTTAGGCGTGTGCCTCCAAGGACACACCAAGTTGGCTGGAGACTTCTCCACGTTAGTAGGTGTGTATAAGGATGGCAACAAGCCTTGCTTATCATTCCAAGACAAAGCAGATTAATGTTTAGTATCACTTTCTGAGAGACATGGTTGAAGACAAGAAGGTGTTGTTAGTGAAGGTAGACACTTTGAATAATATTGCAGATTCATAGACAAACTTTGTAAGCACTGAGAAATTCTCTTGGTGTAGACAAGCAATGAGCATTGTTTCCTTGAATTGTTGTTCATGTAATCCTTGACCTCCATGTATGAAAAGAAAGTAGCCAGTGAGAGAATGTTGGGCATGTGTTATATTCTTTGCATGACTAACTCCATGTGTTGTACATTGTTTCGGGTGCACCAGGGGGGTGTTAAGTTTAGTGTTGTTATTAGGTTATTTCCAAATTACATGACCATTCAATGCATTTCCAAAACAATAGCATAAAGAGGATCACTGAAAGAAACAAAATCACAAGGTACGCACCATTTTATCCTAGGAAACACTCATGGGGGAGAAAACCCAACAAAACTTCCTCAATAATAGATTGCCAATACAATATCAAGACTAAGACCAAAACACCAAGAATAAACTAATACGGAGCATGTGACTCTCTTCTTCTTCCTCCTGCAACTGCAATTGCTTTCAAGATATGTTCACTAGATGAGTCAATGTGAACGTGTGTAAGTGAGGCACCATCCTCACATATAAATACTAGTTGAGGAGGCGTTAGGGTTATGTCTCTTCACATGGTAGGGTTGACATCTTCTAGAAGTGGTTAAAACCACTTTATAAACACTAGGAGCCGAATTTACAAATACCACCATATAAATATAGTTTGACCAATCCACAAAAGCGGATTTGATCTTATACAAGACCCGACATGATCAATCCGCAAAAGGGGATTTGATCTATAAGATAATAACTCAAATATAATGTGAATATTATTCGAAATTACAATAATTCAACAGGGGGGGTCGATAGGCCCCCTTGTCTAGGGGTTTAGGGGCATAACCCTAAAAAAAAATCGTGTTGCTTCTCGGTTTGTTTTTGGGCGGTTTTTGGCCAACGGTTTTTCGACCCTTTGTATTATAATTCCGGTTAAGGAATCTAATATAGCTTGATGGATTAGGGTTTTGGATGCCTCAAAATCATATATATTGTATTGTAAATGGTGAAGTTAATACAATGAGAGATAAAGGTGTGGCTCTAAACATTTTGTTGATTTTGTCGATTAAGGGTTCCCAAGGCAAATTTTTTAGTACTGTGTGTGAATGTTATTGTTTTCTTTTTTGTTTTATAAAGAATTTGTGTGTGCATTGTTATACTGTAAAGGTTTATAACCTACAATGGGATGGACTAGTAAAAAAGTTCATCATTTTGGCATCACTCGTTCATGGACATAGTAAGAGGTGAACTCAACATTACAAAGTTCACAATTTGGAGTCAATTATTCGTAAGTGTTATCATACTTGGCACATGGTTGCAGATCTTTGTTAATCAAAATTGAGGATTGGATAGGAGTTTCTTGCATGTAGTTACACAACGTACCTTTAAAGAACAAGATTATACACACCCTAGTTCATGGTTGGATAAGTTTATGGAGTTTACAACATTTTGACTCAATAAGTTCCTTGTGCTTTCACAAGACCTGCAATGTTTGATGCATGGATGGAAGGACAAGAACCCCAAAAAGGGTACCTTCAATATTTTGAGATTTGCTTTTTGGGTAACTTTTTAAAAAGTTATCCATATTTTTCAGAAATTGATCACACTTTTGGATACCCTTTATTTTGAAGGGCATGGATGTCAATTTTGGCGATGATCAAAGACAATGTGTTTTTCTACACATTTTTATTTTTTCAGGTCATGCATACCTTTTTCTAGATACCCTTTATAGTGCACAACATGGATGCCAATTTTGGTGGCAACCAGAGAACATGCACTTTTGTGCATTTTTCTTTTTCTAAAAATAGCAAGTGCCCCTGTTGTCGTCCTTATACACACTTGCAAACGTGAGCTAAGTCCAACTCACTTAGTGTGTCCTTGGAAGCACAATGCCTATGTTCAAATCCCATTGTCACCTCAACTTGAACCTCTTTCGTCTAGGCTTACTCCTAGGGAAGCCAAGGGGGATAGACTCTAGTTACTAGATGAAATTAAAAGTTGAATTCTAGGAGTTGATTTTAATTAGTTAAAGGTTTGGGGAATCTAGCCTATATGAGAGGAAAACAATGCAAAGTGCAAAAATTCAATGTTAAGGCAAACCCCTTTCCTAAGACAACTAAGACTAGTGTCTAAGGTTGGGAAAGGGGTCAACTAAAGTTAAAGGGAGTTTAGAATCTACAAAAGGTTACAACAAGATTACAAAAGAATGACTTTACAAGATTTACAGTTAGAACTAGATACAATTGAATGAGATAAACAATTATCTACAAAGCTAAGAATATCTAAATATACATCAAAGATACACTTATACAATTATGGACAAGAAAGGAAACAAGCACTAACTTGAAACACTCGATTGTGTAGGGAAATAGAAATTGCCCATAGGAAAAGATCACACCAACACATCAAGCCAACAAACCCAAACAATAGAGTGCCTCCACAAGATGTGCAACTCCAAGGGGTTTTTTCAATGGCGTCCACAAGTACACAACAACAAACCCAAACAATGAAGTTGCCTCCAAAGGATGCACAACTTCAAGGGGGTTGAGCCAATAAACCAAATCACCACTTAAAACTGAAATGAAAGTGCTCAAAAGAAGCCTCCAAGGGAAAGGGCGCAACTTTATTTCACTTAGTTAACATCCACAAGTTCTTAAAGTAAATTGCATGAAAAGTAATGGAATTGACAAGTACTTGCAAGATTACTTAACTATAAACCATAAAGATATGTAAATGAAGGTACCCCAATGTTGTAGTGGATTAATTAGGATTATTAATTTGTTAAGTTAGAATATGAATCCTAAACTAAGTGACAACCCCAAAACTCCCCCCGCTTGTACCAAAAAGTTGTTGGGTGCTCAATAAGTGAGCCAAACAAGGCCCCACCCTAGCTCCACAGGTCAACCCAAGAATAAAAGTACTCCCGGGAAGGACGCCAACCATCGTGAGATCGTCCCCGATCTAGCACCTCTCGTTGCTTCCTTAAATTCTCGTTTTAGATGGCAAAGTTGGGTCAATAGAAGGTGACCTATTAAGACTAGTTAATTTTAGAGCCTAGGAGACTAAGGTGTATTGAGTTAGTTGATGTTAAGTGTCTGCAATCTAGTGTTTGTAAAAGAAATTGCTTGTAAATGAAAGAAAAGTACTTAACAAAAGTAAATAACTTGAAAGAGTATGAAGTACTTGAAATGAAACTTGCAAGAAGTAAAATAGATGTTTTCCTTAAACCATAGTACCATACAAGGTTGCAAGATATGGAATGGAAGATTTAACTTATTAAGCAAAGGTACTTAAGATTGAATGACTTGCAACTGTGACATCCCCCAAAAATAAAATATTTATTATTTTGTGTGTTGGAAATTTATTTCCGTTTTAGGCAAATTCGAATCTGGAAAATTTTTGCCATTTATGGCAATTTCGAATTTCGAATTTAATAATTGTATTTAATTATTGTGACTGTTGGGCAGATTTCTATTTGGACTCAACTAACTATTTGACTATGACACTTGTATCACAACAGAACATTTTATATTAACTGCAGGAGGACAAATGGAACAACCATGTTAAAAATCAGTTGACCATGACTCCATGAGTGGGGAACAAGTTGGAACTATCTCTAGGTTGATGATTACAAGTGGAAAATTAGAGATTTGGCCACTGGCAGCCCCTGAAAATCAGGGATTAAGAAAGTTGTGAAAATCTCCAAAGGAGGGAAAAGACCTGGGCAAGAATATATATATATAGCATATGCGAGGAGGCAAGACGCTGCCAAGTATGTTGGGAAAGGATTCCTGAGCTCTCTTGCTTTTATGAACACTACGGATTGAGTGTGAGGCAAGAGGATTTTGTTGAAACAAAATCGCCTTGTTGTTATGAGAACTATTGAGTAAGTGTGAGGCAAGGGGATAACTATTGGAATTGAAGGACATAGCTAAGGAGGAGTTTCCAAGTTCGCCCTCATGGATTCATGGTCAGGCTAGGGGGTGAATCGAGCAAGTGATTTTCGTTGCCCTATTCTACGGTTGGGAGGAACGTGGTTGTTCCCTTTGTCTTCCCGCGGATTGGATTCAGATATATTGAACTACCCCCTCTCTATTATGAATGACTATGTTTTTATTTCGATGTCTTATTAAATCCGAACTAGAATGGTCCACTCTCTGTCTGAGTGGTTTTTCTGAGGCATTGTATTGATTAAATTGGAACTGTAATGTTTTTTTTTTCTTTCCATTTCTGTTTGTTATGGGGAATATATGTGAAGAACATCTGTAATTATATTTCTATGGAAAGAGGGGATTAATGACAAAGAGGCAGATCCTCTCTGTAGATAAACCCCCAGGAAACCAAAACTCAGATCCCTCGGAACATCGTTATTAATGACCAATCTCTGATGGAATGATATTCTTAACTATGTATTTACTAGATGCACAAATCTAGCACTATTTACATGTAATACACTGATTAAAAGCGGCTCTAAGTAAATACAATAGAGATTACCCTATACAGAAAAATGTTATCCTATTTTACCCCTTCTACAGAGTATAAGCGTATAAATCTCTTTAGTTAGACCTTCGGAATCCTGTTAGGTAAATGGATATTGAATCCTTCCATGCCTATTGTCTCACAGAACGAAAGTGAGGACACCTGTAAAGGACCAAATTTTGGAAATTGAAGGGATCTGGAAAACCCCTTTGTTTTATCAAATGCTAAACAATCTTGAGAGTTGACGTCTATCAAAAGAATTCCTTTTTCATTATGCCTTCCTTGTTTTGTTTAAACGGTCTTCCTTTTCCACAGTTAATTTTTATGATGAATTTAAGAAACTTTCGTAACCCCAAACTTCTAATCCTTTTACCTTTCTTTCGTATTTTGGGAGTTGTTGCAAGATGGGTTTGGGCAGTGGAAACCCCGAAACCCCAAGTTCCGAAATCCCGAAATACGGGTCCCACCTTTACCTTTTCGGGACTTCGGGAAATGTCTTGCGCTATTGTTTGATATTTGAAACCCCGAAACCCCGAGTTCCGAAATCCTGAAATACGGGTCCCACCTTTACCTTTTTGGAACTTCGGGAAATGTATTGCGTTGTTTGACATTTGAAACCCCGAGTCCTGAAATCCTGAAATACAGGTCCCACCTTTACCTTTTCGAAACTTCGGGAAATGTCTTGTGCTATTGTTTGACATTTGAAACCCCGAGTTCCGAAATCCCGAAAATACGGGTCCCACCTTTACCTTTTCGAAACTTCGAGAAATGTCTTGCGCTATTGTTTGACATTTGAAACCCCGAGTTCCGAAAATCTCGAAATGCGGGTCCCACCTTTACCTTTTTGGAACTTCGGGAAAAGTTTTTTGCTGTTGTTTGACATTTGAAATCCTGAAACCTCGAGTTCCGAAATCTTGAAATACGAGTCCCACCTTTACCTTTTCGGAACTTCGGGAAATATCTTGCGCTATTGTTTGACATTTGAAACCCCGAGTTCCGAAATCCCGAAATACGGGTCCCACCTTTACCTTTTCGGAACTTCGGGAAATGTTTTGTGTTGTTGTTTGACATTTGAAACCCCGAATTCCAAAATCCCGAGATACGGATCCCGCCTTACACTTTTCATGATTTAGGGAATTGTTGTGTATTGACGATCGACTATTGTACTCACGAAATCCCGAAGTGTTGGTCACTTCTCGCGATTTCGGGAATGGTTGTGTGTTTATATTGACTATTGAACTCGCGAAATCCCAACATGCTGGTCACTTTTCGCGACTTCGGGAGTTGTGTGTTGATTTGGAGAATCTTCCTCTCGATTAGAAGTATGGAAGTGACATGCCTGTTATAGCTAAATTTGTGTTGGTGTTATAGACATCATCAAATAAGAAAAATATTGGAAGTTTTTACAAGATTTCAAATAACAGTGAAGGGAGGAGTATACATTATTGTCCCATCGAGCAGGAAGTTTAAGTTGCATAGTAAAGACAATCAACGACAGTAAGGGCTCTAACAAAACTTTCAGACTCAATCTTTATAACAGAAAACCTACTTGCTTGAAGTCTTATAACTTTCATGGATTAATGTACAAACAAAAAAAAAATTATGGTGATTTTTTAGGTATATTACATATGGTATCAGAGCAAAAGTTACAACATTGGGCTTGAACAGGGCCACATTAATTGCTTAGTATATATTTTGATTTATGAAAAGCTAATAAATCTTGTGGATTACAAACAGAAAGCTTTTTTGTTTTATGTTGAATAATGGCAGCCCAAGAAGGTGCAGAAATCAGGGTGGAAGAGAATCTGCAACAAGGACCTCCTGAAGATCCAAGACAGAACAGTGATGGAAGCTCACCCACGGAGGTGTTGGAAACAATGAGAAACCTTATTGTTGAACTACAAGATTTCAAGGTCGACAATGAAAAATTGAAGAAGGCACAACAGGAACAACAAGAGATAAATGAAGTCCTGTTGCGTAGTATAGTAACCAAGAAAAGTCCAAAAGATGATAACCAGGAGGAATAGGTCAGCAAAAGGGACTCCAAGAATTCTGGTGTGAAAACGGAAAAAGGAGACAGTTCGTCTGAAGGGACAGCTTCAGTTGAAGACAAAACCATACCAGACAGAAAAAGAAAACAAACAGACCACCTTGAAGGAGAATTTAAAAGGATTAAACCAACTACTTTTGACGGAGAATCCAGGACAGGAGAAGAAGTCGAGGCATGGTTGTTGGTCATCAAGAAATACTTCCAAATCTACAACTATTCCAGCAACATGAAGGTCAAAATGACCATCTACAATCTGAGGGGGAAGGCCAGCATTTGGTGGCAGGACCTGAAATTGGCCAAGGGCCTAAAGGAGAAATAGTTGGAATGGTTCGACTTTAAGAAGTATTTTAAGAAAGAATACCTTTCTGAAAGCTATTATGAAAGGAAGACGAAAGAATTCTATAAGTTATTACTTGGACAAATGACGATGGAGGACTTTATAAATAAATTTCTAGAACTACTAAGGTTTGTACCATACATCTGGGAGGATAAGGTAAAAATCCAACGATTCTTAAGTTGTTTACCTTAGTCCTACATGGACATAATTGAGTTTGACAACCCCAAATCCTTGAGTGAGGCATTCAGGAAAGCACGAATGTGCTATGACCAGTATAAATAGCGGATAGAGTTTCCCAAGACCTGGAAGGATAAGAAGCAAGATGGAATAAACCAGTGGAAGAAGGGATACCAGCCAGCTCCTTATCGGAATGCAACAAAAATTTTCCCAAGGAAGGATTTTCACTCCAATCATCCGAATACGCAAGGTAGCAGTAAATCGGTAAACCTTGGAACGAAGAAGTTTGGGGACAACTCTTGCAAGCCATTAAGATGTTGGGAGTGTGGAGAGTCTCATCTAAGGAGGAACTGTCCACATTTAATTGTAGCAAATAGAACTGTTGTTCACAATTTGCAAGAAGCCTCGACAGTAGGTGACATGGGCAGAAGTCTGCATCGGATAAATGCAGCCATAGATGGTTGACAAGCTGAACACCATTCCTCGGTGGTAGAGATTGAAGGTAAAATCCATGACACTCGAATTTCTATTTTAATTGACCGTGGAGCTACGTTAAGTTATATTACTCCCGATGCAGTAGAGTCGAATAAACTTAAGAAACAAAAGCATGCAAAACCTTGGCTTGTACAAGTAGCAACAGGGACTAAAAGAAAAGTAGTTAACTTTATTTCTGATCTTGAGTTCAGTTTAGATGGTCAAAAGATAAGGACCAATCTGAACATCCTACCACTAGGGTCTTATGATATGATTATTGGGATGGATTGGTTGGAACAACACAAAGCAGTACTAGATTGTTATACAAAGATACTTAGCTATAACGATAATTTTGGCACTGTTAGAACAGCCCAAGGCATACCAAAACCTATGTCAGTCAGACAAGTTTTAGCGATGCAATTCAAGAAATGTATTAGAAAGGGATGTCAAGTTTACGCCGTCCAAGTAACGAATCTATTAGAAAAATAAGATAATCCCAAGTTAGAAGACTTTGTTGTCCTACGTGAATTCAGAGACATGTTTGTTGATGAGATACCAGAATTGCCTCCTAGGAGAGAAATAGATTTCTCCATAGATTTACTACCCGGATCAGCCCCTATCTCAAAAGCACCCTACCGAATGAGTCTACCAGAACTGACAGAATTAAAAATACAATTACAGGAATTGTTGGATAAAGAGTATATCAGACCAAGTGTCTCGCCATGGGGAGCACCGGTCCTCTTTGTGAAAAAGAAAGATGGTACTCTAAGACTATGTATCGATTATAGGAAACTAAACAAAGTAACCATTAAGAACAAATACCCCTTACCCAGGATAAATGATTTATTCGATCAAGTTGGGGGGGCCAAGATCTTCTCAAAATTAGATTTACAATCTGGTTATCATCAAGTTAGGATAAAGGACCAGGACATAAACAAAACAACGTTTTGAATAAGACACAGACACTATGAGTTTGTAGTCATACCTTTCGGACTCACTAATGCACTAGCGACATTTATGTGCTTAATGAATAGCATTTTTAGCCAGTACTTAGACAAGTTCGTAGTAGTATTTATCAACGATATTCTGGTCTATTCTAAAATGGATGAGGAACATGATGAACACTTACGAATAGTTCTGCAAACACTAAGAAAACACAAACTATATGCAAAATTCGACAAATGTGATTTCTATCAAAAGGAAATACAATATTTAGGACATGTCATTTCTTCAGAAGGTATTGTTGTAGACCCAGAAAAGATAAAATCCATTATGGAGTGGCCAGTGCCTAAAGATGTGGCAAATATCCGGTCATTCATGGGAATCATTGGATATTGTCGCAGATGTATAGAAGGGTTCTCCAAGATAGCCTACCCTATCACGTCACTACAAAAGAAAGGGACCAAGTTTAACTGGTCGCAAAAGTGTCAAGACAGTTTTAACAAGCTAAAAGAATTATTGACATCGGTGCCCATCTTAAAGGTAGCAGACCCAGATAAAGACTTCACAGTATGCGTTGATGCAAGTAAAGAGGGGCTAGGCGGTGTTCTAACTCGGGAAGGGCACGCGATTTGTTATGAATCCCGAAAATTAAAGGAACACGAGCGAAATTATGTCACTCATGAATTAGAATTGGCAACAGTAATACATGCCTTAAAAATGTGGCGACACTATATCATGGGCAAAAAATTCTTACTATTGACAGATAATAGCGGAGTGAAATATTTGTTTAACCAACCAGACCTTAATGCGAGACAAGCAAGGTGGCTAGCCTTTTTGAGCGAATTTGACTTCGAAGTCAAACATATCAAGGGTAAGGAAAATAAAGTAGCAGATGCTTTAAGCCACATAATCCATGGGTTATTTGAGATAAATATCAATAGAGCAGAAAGTGATCTGGAACAAAGATTAAGAACAATAGGGGTTAATGACGAAAATTACACTAAGATGATGGGAGAATTGAAAAATAGTGTCACAAACTCAGATGAACCAGATATAAGTATCGACAAGGAGGGACTATTAAGATTTAAAAACAGACTTTACGTAGCAGATTCAACAAAGCTAAAATTAACTATTTTAGACGAAGTGCATAAGAAACCATACTCTAGCCATCCAGGTTACCACAAAACAATAACAACACTCAGAAAACTATTTTACTGGCCTAATATGAAGGGAAAAACAACAGAGTACTTGGCTAGGTGCCAAGATTACCAGCAGGTTAAGGCTGAACACCAGCATCTAGCCGACCTATTATAGCCATTACCAGTACCAGAATGGAAATGGGAGACCATATCGCTGGAATTTATAACGAGTTTGCCTAAAACTCAGAAACAGAATGATTCAATCATGGTTGTAATCGATAAACTTAGTAAGTCTACACACTTTATTCCTGTAAAGTCTACTTTTAAAGCTATTAATATTGCTGAAATATTCATGAAAGAAATTTTTAGACTGCATGGTATTCCTAAAATGGTGATTTCAGATAGAGACATAAAATTCACATCCGCTTTTTGGAAGGAATTGTTTGCAGGGCTAAATACTAATTTGAATTTCAATACGATTTATCATCCACAAACAGATGGACAGACCGAAAGGACAAATCAAATCATAGAGGATATGCTCCGCATGTATGTAAGAACAAAACCGAACAAGTGGGAAGACTACCTACACTTGGTAGAATTTGTATATAACAATGGGTACCAAACTTCGGCTAAGTTGAGCCCTTTCGAAATATTGTACGGCAGAAGGTGTACAACTCCAATTAGCTAGGATAACCCGGATGACAGACTCATGGTTGGACCAGAGATGCTCCAAGAAATGGAGAACATGGTAAAGAAAGTACAACAGAACTTGAAAGAAGCACAGGACAGACAAAAGAGCTATGCAGATTAGAAAAGAAGACACTCGGAATTTCAAATGGGAGACCATGTTTATTTGAAGGTCAAAGCCCGAAAAAGCTCGTTGAAGTTAGGGAACTGTGTCAAGCTGGCACCCAGGTTTTGTGGGCCCTTCGAGATACTAGCTCGAATTGGACCCATAGCATATAAGTTTGCACTTCCAGCTCATCTAAGAATTCATAATGTATTTCATGTTTCTTTGTTGAAAAAGTATATTCATGACCCCACTCATATGATTGATTGGAACTTGGTGCAGGTGGAACCCAAGGGCGAGTTCCAGGTGGAACCCCTACGCATTCTAGACCAGAGAGAAATAGCACTTCGGAACAGAGTCGTCGCTCAGGTAAAGGTGCAATGGAAGCACTTTAGCCCTGAGGAGGCCACTTGGGAATTGGAGGGAGATTTGCATAAATCTCATCCAATCCTGTTCCAGGAAAGGAACGAACACTGAGGACAGTGTTTTACTGAAGGGGGAAAGGATGTGACATCCCCCAAAAATAAAATATTTCTTATTTTGTGTGCTGGAAATTTATTTCCGTTTTAGGCAAATTCGAATCTGGAATTATTTTTCCATTTATGGCAATTCCGAATTTAGAATTTAATAATTGTATTTAATTATTGTGACTGTTGGGCAGAGTTTTGTTTGGACTCAACTAACTATTTGACTCTGACACTTGTATCACAACAGAACATTTTATATTAACTGTAGGAAGACAAATGGAACAACCATGTTAAAAATCAGCTGGCCATGACTCCATGAGTGGGGAACAAGTTGGAACTGCCTCTGGGCTGATGATTACAAGTGGAAAATTAGAGATTTGGCCACTGGCAGCCCCTAAAAATCAGGGATTAAGAAAGCTGCAAAAATCCCCAAAGGAGGGAAAAGACCTGGGCAAGAAAATATATATATATAGCATATGCAAGGAGGCAGGATGTTGCCAAGTATGCTGGGAAAGGATTCTTGAGCTCTCTTGTTGTTATGAACACTGTGGATTGAGTGTGAGGCAAGAGGAGTCTGTTGAAACAGAATCGCCTTGTTGTTATGAGCACTATTGAGTAAGTGTGACGCAAGGGGATAACTGTTGGAATTGAAGGACATAGCTGAGGAGGAGTTTCCTAGTTCGCCCTCATGGATTCATGGTCAGGCTAGGGGGTGAATCGTGCAAGTGATTTTGGCTCCCCTATTCTACGGTTGGGAGGAACGTGGTTGTTCCCTTTGTCTTCCCACGGATTGGATTCAGATATGTTGAACTACCCCCTCTCTATTATGAATGACTATGTTTTTATTTCGATGTCTTATTAAATCTGAAATGGAATGATGTCCACTTTCTGTCTGAGTGGTTTTTCTGAGGCATTGTATTGATTAAATTGGAACTGTAACGTTTTTTTTTGTTTTTTTTTTTCATTTTTGTTTGTTATGGGGAATATATGTGAAGAACATCTGTAATTATATTTCTATGGAAAGAGGGGATTAACGACAAAGAGGCAGATCCTCTCTGTAGATAAACCCCCAGGAAACCAAAACTCAGATCCCTCGGAACATCGTTATTAATGACCAATCTCTGATGGAATGATATTCTTAACTATGTATTTACTAGATGCACAGATCTAGCACTATTTACATGTAATACAATGATTAAAAGCGACTCTAAGTATATACAATAGAGATTACCCTATACAGAAAAATGTTATCGTATTTTACCCCTTATGCAGAGTATAAGCGTATAAAGCTCTTTAGTTAAACCTTTGGAATCCTGTTAGGTAAATGGATATTGAATCCTTCCACGCCTACTGTCTCACAGAACGAAAGTGAGGACACCTGTAAAGGACCAAATTTTGGAAATTGAAGGGATCTGGAAAACCCCTTTGTTTTATCAAATGTTGAACAATCTTGAGAGTTGACGTCTATCAAAAGAATTCCTTTTTCATTATGCCTTCCTTGTTTTGTTTAAACAGTGTTCATTTTCCACAGTTAAGTTTTATGACGAATTTAAGAAAATTTCGTAACCCCGAACCTGCTAATCCTTTTACCTTTCTTTCGTATTTTGGGAGTTGTTGCAGGATGGGTTTGGGCAGTGGAAACCCCGAAACCCCGAGTTCCGAAATCTCGAAATATGGGTCCCACCTTTACCTTTTCGGGACTTCGGGAAATGTCTTGTGCTATTGTTTGACATTTGAAACCCCAAAACCCCGAGTTTCGAAATCCTGAAATACGAGTCCCACCTTTACCTTTTCGGAACTTCGGGAAATGTCTTGCGTTGTTGTTTGACATTTGAAACCCCGAGTCCCGAAATCCCGAAATACGGGTCCCACCTTTACCTTTTCGGAACTTCGGGAAATGTCTTGTGCTATTGTTTGACATTTGAAACCCCAAAACCCCAAGTTCTGAAATCCTGAAAATACAGGTTCCACCTTTACCTTTTTGGAACTTCGGGAAATATCTTGTGCTATTGTTTGACATTTGAAACCCTAAAACCCCAAGTTTCGAAAATCCTGAAATACGGGTCCCACCTTTACCTTTTCGGAACTTCGGGAAAAGTTTTTCACTGTTGTTTGACATTTGAAATCCCGAAACCTCGAGTTTTGAAATCCCGAAATACGGGTCCCACCTTTACCTTTTCGAAACTTCGGGAAATATCTTGCGCTATTGTTTGACATTTGAAACCTCGAAACCCCAAGTTCTGAAATCCTGAAATACGAGTCCCACCTTTACCTTTTCAGAACTTCGGGAAATGTTTTGCGTTATTGTTTGACATTTGAAACCCCAAAACCTTGAATTCCGAAATCCCGAGATACGGATCTCGCCTTACACTTTTTGCGATTTCGGGAATTGTTGTGTATTGATGATTGACTGTTGTACTCACGAAATCCCGAAGTGTTGGCCGCTTCTCGCGATTTCAGGAGTGGTTGTGTGTTTATATTAACTGTTGAACTCGCGAAATCCCGACATGTTGGTCACTTTTCGTGACTTCGGGAGTTGTGTGTTGATTTGGTGAATCTTCCTCTCGATTAGAAGTATGGAAGTAACAGACCTGTTATAGCTAAATCTGTGCTGGTGTTATAGACATCATCAAATAAGAAAAATATTGGAATTTTTTACAAGATTTTAAATAACAGTGAAGGGAGGAGTATACATTATTGTACCATCGAGCAGGAAGTTTAAGTTGCATAGTAAAGACTATCAACGACAGTAAGGTCTCTAACAAAACTTTCATACTCAATCTTTATAACAAAAAACCTACTTGCTTGAAGTCTCAGAACTTTCATGGATAAATGTACAAACAATTTTTTTTTTTTTTATGGTGATTTTTGAGGTACATTACAACAACCAACTAATATGCTTGAAAGATAAATGAAAATGTGCTTAAACCCCAAAGCAAAATAGATAGCAACTATGAGCAAGATTATCAAAATGAGTCACAATGCCTCCATGGGCCTAAACTAGCATAGATTAATCCATTACTTAAGATAAACCATCATTGAGCATAAAAAATGAAAGCAACCATAACTAGTCTAGCCTTACGATTTTGGGGATTGGCAAAGCCAAGCACACTCCAAGGTGTAGGCAAACAAGATAAAATAAAATGCTTGTAAATTAAATTAAGTTAAAACAAACCTCAAACAATGGCACAAGATGGAAGCAAGTCTTCCTTTGTTGTGCCAAGGTAGGGTGAAAGAAACTAAACTAATTATAGCAAATAAAATTGCAGCAAGTAAAGCCTTACGATTTAGGATGGTTGGAAAAGCTAAGCACTTTCCTAGGTGTAGGCAAAGAAACTAAAAAAATGCAGAAAATTAATTTTAGGAGAAGTGCAAGCCCTTGGTTACTCTTTGGGGGCTTGCTTACTATGAGAATAGAAGAGAGAAGTATTGGGTAAGTATGCACCCCAACGTAGGAGGTTGTTGTTGATGTTTTAAGGCCCCAAATGGGTTGTTCCTTCTCGTTTTCTGTCAAAGACCTGCAAAAACCAACAAGTAAAACTTGTTGAAAAACTGCAGAAAATGACTAAAAACTCTGCAGAAAACTTTTGTTAATATGCAATAGAAATTCTAAATGAAATATAGCAGTATTTCTAATCGATTTTGATCTACTTCAACATACAAATCTACCCATAAACTCGGATATTAGAACAGAATAGCAGAACCGAAACTATAAAAGGAATAAGATATATGTGAAATGGACAACTTCCAAATCTGAAGTTGTTCATTCTCAACCCTTAGCAACCTGCAAGCATATGAGACTAAGATACAAGACAAAGAAGGAGGTAAGTAGATCCCAAAACATCCACAAAATACTTTGAAGAAGAAAGGAAACTACTATACTAAGATCTCGAGCAATACTACTGTAGATCTATCCAAGAAAAGTACTTTGTTTGGATCTCCTACTCTTAATTTAGAAGCTAAAAACTCAAAGAAAACACAATAACAAGTCACCTCCAATAAGATCCAAATCCAAGCATCAAGAATACTCCAAATGCCAATGGTTTCCTCCAAGATTCTTCTATTACGAGCAAGCTTGAGCAAATACTTGCTACAAGCTTGAGAAAAGAGAGAGAGCAATATGGGAGAGAGAGAAGAGTGGGAGAGATTTTGGTATAGTAACAATACATTGAGAATAGATGTGAAATGAGGGTGAGAGGGTCTTTATTTATACTTGGGAAGGCAAAGTTGCCCCTCTTAGATCTTTTACAAGTGTTAAAACAAGAACAAGAGTGATCATCTCTAGGAGGGGGGCGCAACTTTAGGGTTAGGGTTTTGGATTGATGAGATGGCAAGAGGTGGCAAGAAAATGTTTGGTCAAGGAGGTGAGGTGGAGGCTCTAGGGAGGCACACTAGGGGAGAGAGGGTCTCACTCCTTTAATTTTTGTTTTTTCTATAGTTTGCTCAAGGAGGGGGGTGCAACTTCCCTAGGGGGAACAACTTGACTTGATGGTGGATAGGTAAGAAAGGGTTATGACGGTGAGAAAAGGATTAGGAAAGTCTATTCTAAGGTTTATGCATCATCTCCCACCTTCTCTCCAACCATTTAACTCAAAATTACAAAATTGACATTTTGACTATGTCAAGATTAGCAATTAAATTGTTGTTTTGGACTGACTAAGACTCCTCATGGACGAACACCTAGCAAAAAATTTCCAATTGAGCTGAAACTTAGTCCAATGGTGTAGGGGGTCTCATTCCATTTATTTTGAGCACAAATGCTCCTATCAAAAGCTCAAGGACCTAGTTTTTACATTTTTCATCAAAAATTAATTAAAATTACCAATACTTAGGTAATTTTTAAAAATAAAAAATAAACCTATCCAGACTTGACGAAATTCCGCAAATATTTAGGAGATGTCTTCCATGGTCATTTACAATATTCTTAGACACTAGCTACCAGAGGGCTAGACCGTTAGAACCCCTTTCACCACTTTGGAGGAATTATTTGTGGGAGTGAAAAACTCAAGGGAAATTAATAAGGTTGGTTAAGCCAAATTAATAACCTGAGGAAAAAAAACACTCAGTGAAAGGGACTCCTCTAATGATGAATTCCTAAGGCAACTAACCTAACTATGATCCATGCAGACTCATTACATTATTATCCCATGCAGGGGAACGAAAATTCCATTACAAAAAGAATTGTTGAAGGCCAAAATTTCCTTGTAGAACCAGTAAGTCTCTGACTTGGTAGCACCTGATGGTGCATATCTTCATGGTACATGGAGTTGACCTCCTAGTTGAAATAGGTGGTCAACAGCCCCGAGGTCCCCCTTCTAGTAGTGAAGATGGGTTTTAGTTTCCAAAATATTCCCAACACTTTGATATTTTGTAATGCAATATATTTTTGTAGTGGAGATGTGCGCCCTAATCCAGCGCCAACATGTGTTTTCCATGTCTTTATCATATGTGTGGATCTAGATGGTTTGTGATCTACTTGTGGGCATGTCTCATCTTTCTCAAGCCCATGGAAGTGTGTGCCCTCACTAAAGAGGATCCACAAAGGTTGAGTAACGTATTGGCACATGGCATTCAACTTGACCAGTGCACCTCACACTGAGATGGAATATTTGAGTTGCATTGTGTTCTAAAGTAAGCTTTCTCCATGTTGACTTGCACACCTAGAAATGTTCTATGCTAAGAATGTCACCTTTTTTTACTTTTCTCTCAAAGCATTCAAGCTTTCTATGTTGGGAAAAGCGGCTTTATTGGGACTCTACTTGGATGCTTTACTTGGAGATTTCATTTTCTATCCTTGACATGGTTTTCCCCTTTTGTCTTATCTTCTCTAAGTGGAGTACATTTCTTAAGAAGGTTTCTAAGCCTCTTTTTTGGTTTTTCTTTTCTATTATGGACTATAAATTGGTACATTCTCCTTGACATTATCCCATTGAATTCTCGACCATGCATGCAAGTTATTCTAAGCAACTTTCAATGTTTTTGCAAGGGGTGATTATAATGAACATAAATATATAAATAGACATTAAATAATAAAAATAATATTAATATTAATTAGAATAACCAATAGACATAACCTAGCTAAGGGATGTGCCCTAACTAAAGGACATGATCGTTCACCATTGTGACTAGTCAATGCATATAAGTATACCATCACATGGCTCTGTATCAATCACTCATCAATATCATGTTTTTTTCATTATATTTATATTTATTATCTTTTATGAATTTCAACTCTTTATCCTTCTTTTGTTGGATATTTAGTTAATGAACTATCATTCATTATATATCATAGCCATGTCCAATCTCAACCTTTGGCTGCACCTTTTATCAATCAAGTTTGATCCCTACATTTGCCACATTTTTTTATCAAACCCGGCCTTTGGCCACTCATTTTATCAAAGTTTCTCTAATCCTTGGATCTTTGACCACAAGCCATCCTTTTACCATTTTAAGTAAAGAGATTTCGTTGAAGAAACAATTATGTTGTTGGCAATGATCATAACAAAGATTAATAAGCTAACTGTGAAAGAATCTTGATTCAAACTATTACTGAAGATTGGACAAATTAGATAAAAAAAAATAAGTGAACGAATGAGTAAAAGTCATCAAGAAATATCCGCGTTCATTGCATTATATCCAAAGCGATGATAGTCCATCGACAAGCCATAAAAGTCAATGTTAAACCACTGGATAAACCATTGGAAACCACCAAGAAGAGACGACTATCTAATAACACTAGGATTGTCAAAAATATATTTACAATTGCCCCTATTTCTAGGAAATTATAATGGAGAATTGGGTTCAAGTCGTGATTGTTTAAACAGTGAGAGTTGTTATGGTCTAGTTACATATAATCCTCAGAGTTTTAACCATCAAAAAGACAAATTGCTAAGGGAAATTTTTATATTGACTATAAAGAGATTAAAACACTCTTTAATTCCCAATTCAAATTATATGGAAGGAAAAGTGCATTTTGAAATTTATAAATACTAAAAAGGATAACAAGTTATATGGTAATATATTAAAGCTATATACAACGATATAAAAGATAAAAGAAGGATTTATAACTTTTTAAAGATCCTTAAGTTACAAAAGACGAAGTGTTAAAGTAGAAGCCAACTCGAGAAGGGTATTGAAGGTTTACCAAAACCAAAGTCTTAAATTGAATTCAAAAAATTATTTAAGAGAAGTGTTAAGGCATGCTAAGGAAGTCTTGAAGAATGAAAAGGAAATTATTGAAGCACACAATTTTTATGGGATTTTTGTTTCGTGTACCTACGAATTATAAAAATAATAATAAGTTAAGAAATAAGAAGTTGCAAACTATGAATTTCATAAAGAAGTCTAGTGCTTTTAGACTAAATGTTATTTTTGTGGAATGGAGTTTGAGTATTTGATGACCTCTAAAAACTACAATCGCTTTTGTCCAGTGTGTGGGAAATTACTTATTGTAAAATAATATAAAGGTAACGCACAAATGCATAAATTTTGTCACAAGTTAAAAAATTAGAGAATGAACTAGCAAAACATCAACAAAAGGAGAAGGTATTGAAGGACGAAATAGCTAAACATCAACAAAGAGAGAAAATATTACAACAAAAATATAAATATGTCAAGAATATATTTGACAAGGAATTACTAAAAAAATATGAAGAAATTTCTTGCCTAAAATATCATAGTCAAAAACTACTTGCACAAATCAAGAAGTCAAAGGATAAGAAACGATGCGATCATACATTAAAATAGTTGAATCAAAATCTCGAGAAGAAATTCAACAACAACCTAATAGAAAAAGGTGATATTTTTTTTTATCCAAGGAACCTCAATCAAAGGTTGCTTAGACAAATCAAAAGGTTAAAAGATGAGAAGCTAGAAAATCAAAATCTTAAAAATAAATTCAACAAGTTAGAAAATAACAAAGAACTTTCATGCTTAAGGAATCATAGTCAAAGCTTACTTACACGAATTAAGAAGTTAAAGAATGGTAAGAAGTCACTATAGGGAAAGCTAGAGAAGCTTACCAACAAAAAAGCATTGATCGATAAAGAAACCATAACTAGTCCAATTGAATTATAGAAGTCATTAGACGTAAAAATCCAAGATGCAAAGAACTGTGAACCAATACAGATCTAGTCAACATGATGAATTAGAAAAATGAAAATCCAATTGAACGATATATTCATGCACCGAAGTACAAATGATGGAAAATCCAAGTATCTCGACCAATAAAGATCTAATGATCAATAGAGCGACACAAGTGTGAAGAAGGCATACTACCAAAAGTGAATCACAAAATCGATACAAGTATAATAATAAAGGATCATGCTACAAAGACACCTTATCAACATCCTAATCACAAGAGTCAATATTGTAACCAATCAATGTATCAACATTGCTAGGAACAAAGACTATATTCGACCTATAATTTGAAGAATATTAATTCTAGTACAATGGGGTCTCAAAATTGAAGTCATTGTAGGAACCACAATACAAAGAGTTCATCTTGGCAACTCTATAAACACATAGTGCGACAGAGGATTGAATTAGAGTGGTTTGACCCATCACAATTCAACAATTATGCTCAGTGCTTCGAAGATCATATTGTCTTGTGTCTTCAACCTCAATAATTAAGAATAATGACAAGGTATTGCAGGCCAAAACGAAAATCTAGTCTTTTCCATAAAATGCTTTGAGGACAAAGTATCATTGAAGGGAGAGGTAGTGTAATTAACATAAATATATAAATAAACATAAATAATAATAATTAGATCAACTAAAAGACATAACCTATCTAAGGGACTGTTAACCCCTCGATTTTATCCCATAGAGATCTAGAGGTTTAAAAGCCAGCATGCACTATTTGGGATGGCATTCAGAGATTTTCCCAGAGTATAACACTTGTGTGATTCAGAGATTGGTTCCCATCAGAGATAGGTACAAGACTGGTATATTGTTGTTTGTGTTTCAGAGTTAGACCTAGCACAGTTTCACAGGGATTTGAGAGAGATTTATATATATAGAAGGTGACCCTACCTTTTAAGAGACAATTAACGGAGACTCATTTGACAGTATTGAGTAGACAGAGTTGGTCCTTGTGTGATACTGAGCCCGATGGCATTTTTTCGAGAGATATGTGAGTGCTTTCTATTTTTAGAAGGTTAAGCTCCAGGCCTTAGATCAGTATTTTGAGGGTGTAGTATTGATCCTTGAGACATTCTAAGTCTTTTGGACCTTTTCCAAGATGACTGGTCATCATTTTCTATTTTTAGCAGGTGGATCATTCTGAGTGATCTTATGAGAGGATCAACTATGAGGTAAATGTGGCTCTGATGAGGTCACGATTCTTGTCATTGGACAAGAATGACCCAAGGTGCTAGACACATGGTTGTGGAGATGGATCATCAATATATCTAAATGAGGCTCATGGATAGTGTGATGATATGATGCCATATTGCTACCAGATGATGTTGATAGTGATGATGATACTCACAACATGGGTGTAGTCATGGGTGAGCACGCCATGCAAGTATATCCCATGACGATGATGGTGACACACACTATGACGTGTAGCTCTAGTGTTCTCTAGCGGGTTGTGGCCCCTAGACGAGATTGACAGGTCCACATGGGTGTAGCCATGTATGACATGATGATTGTTGGCACAGGGGCAGACCCAGGGTTCAACGCTACAACAACGCACCAACAAAGCCCTAACTACCAGCCCTTTCAGCAACACATGTGAAGCAAATGAAGTCTCACCCAAGGTAGAGGCAGGGGTGGTTTCAAGACTCAAGTGTTTGCAACCTTAGCTGGGACACAGATCTATGATCGTACTACTTAATAAATCACTTAGCACCGTTAGTTCCTCAATATACAGTCAATAACCACCTCGCTTATAAGACAGAACTCCGCAACATTAACACTGATCTAATGTATTCAAGCACTTATCATAAGTAAATAGGTCAGATCTGGTAGATCAAGCACTGAGCATATCCATGTATATCAGATCTATCATTCTACCTATCATTAGCACTAAGCATAAGCAAATCTATCTAAACATATCAATGCACTTAGCATATAACATATGACCACATCAAGACAAAGCACAACGCACATAACACAATGTTTACGTGGTTCACCCCCACCCTGGGGCTCTGTCCACCAACTCTTCTTTCATTATTGTCTTCAATCAATCGGTTACAAGCACAAAGCCATCAAAACCCTTACTCTGCACAGGACAAAAGATCTGCGCAGCTCGCTAGGTCCTTCTTCCTTACGCTACAACACTAATCTCTCCACAATCTGCTACAAGGACCTGCACTTGGCTCTACAAGTCTTTTACAGTCATGCACAAAGCACTTACAGACTCTACTCGCACTTAGCATACGTTCACATCACATAGATGCACTATTATTCTCCTTATTATATTGCCTATTCTTCCATTTATACATACAAAATAGGCCTAAACATGGGTAAACCCATGGGTCGACATCCCATTCCCGTTACATATTCCCAAAAACCCAAAAAGGGGCCCAAAAGGGGGTCGAGATCCCGTGATCTCCACTTCGTCTTGCACTCCTCCTTCGACAGGTTGTCGAAGTCCCAAAATAGGTCAATATGACCAAGAAACTCCCAAATCTTGGTCAAGGGCCAACAGGCCCCCAACACTCACCTGTGACTCGTCCCAAGTCACTCTGGTCTGATCAGTTCGGCTTCAAATGCCTCGAGCTTGGCTCGAGCTACTTCGACTTGCTTCTTTGTTGTGGCCTCTTGTTAAGTGAACTCATGTATTACTGCATCGTTCAATGGCCCTTCTAGGCGTTGTTCTGCTGCGGTGACAACCTATTCTAATTATGCTCCTTGGTTCTCCACCTCTGTAAACAAATGGCATGCCTTATCTTGCACAGGTTGAAGTTGTTGAGTGACTTCCATCACTTTGCTTTGGAGCATATCGATCTACTGCTGAGTTGTGCGTTGTTCGTGAGACCTCTTCATTTTGTCTACAGTTGACAGGGCCTTTAGCTGCACCTGTAGTATATCTGCATGTTGCTTCGCTTCCTGGAGCTACGACTCCAGCGCCTGTAACTCTGGGTTCTCAGTGGGGTTTTCATAGGTCTGAGCATTGCGGTTACTCAGCTGCTTGCACTCCAAGGCAAGAGATTTTAATCTGTTGACTATGCTACAGGAAGTTGCTTCCCTGAGGTCTCTTACATCTTGAGGGGTCTCAGGCACAGTGCAAAGCTCCAAGTCTGCTATGCGTTGTTGCAGTTGTTGGATTACTTCTTCGAGTTGTGCCACCTGCTTTGGAACTCGCTCTTCAGTCTTTACTTCGATGTCTGTCACAGAGCGAAGTTCTCTGTGAACCAATTCCTTTACTTCGAGTTGCTCGGCGAGCAATTGTTCCTTGCTTTGTTGTAACTATACTTTTTCTTCATCCCACTTCACTTGCAAAGCCATCTTTTCCCGTTCTGCAACACTTCGTTGCTTGTCTAGGTCTTTCTGTACTTGCGCTAAAGCTTGGGTGGCTTGTGTTGTCTCTTCCTGAGCTTGTCGAAGGCGAGCTTCGACTGTATCAACAATGCGATGTAGTTGTGCTATCCCATCACCTAGTTCTGATGTTCCTATCGATAGAGGCACAGTGGAAACTGCGCGGCTGGACTGTATTGTTTGTTGCACCCCTTGAAGTTCAACTTTGATCCGATTGAACACCTTCTTCTGCTTAACTTCCTGCTTCTTTGTTATCTCCAGCGAAGCATCGTTCAGTGCTGCGATGATGAAGTCGAAGTCGTTTGAGGTGAGGGTGGTCTCAAATTTGGTCCCTGTTGCTTTCGATTTCTTCCTTGAAGAAGGTTTCGGAGGGGAAACCTTCCTTTTCTTTGAGGGATCCTCCTCATCTCTAGGCGGTGTAACTTCACCTTTCTTCGGTTCAACTTCTGCGCCATCTATCTCTTTGCCATCTCCTCCTTACTCTGCTAAGATGGAAGTGGTCTTCACGGATGCATTGTCTAAATCATGGGCCTCTTCGATCTTCTTTCTCTTGCTAGGTCCAAGTATATCCGTCGCAATTTCTGGACTGTCAACATTGGATATCTCCGCAGGGTCCGCTGGAACAAGGAGGTCGGGTCCGTTGGAACAAGGAGGTCCACCGACCATTCCTTGGTAATATCTTCCAAGTCATCGTTTGTCAACCTGTCGTATGACTGCAGTTGTTTTTTATGCTCATCAGCGCGCGCTGTGATATAGATGAAATGGCGGTCTGCGCTGAATTTCATCAAGGGCCTGAACCTGTGGAGAGTGTTCGGGGTTATATGAGGCTCAGACTGGATAACGATCTTCAGCTGGTTGTAATAGGTGTGGAAGACGGCATTTGATTTCCATTACTTGTTCATGTCACCGGAGTACCACAACGTACTGAACTTCGCGGCCAACAGTTCAAAGGGCTCGATGTCCGGGAAGGTCGCACCTTCCAGCATCTCCCATGCAATAAAAGCAATCAAGATGAGCAGCCAGCTGAAGTGGAACTCATATCCTTGGTCCCGCACTTACCTGTAGTCTAGTTCTAGCTAGTTTACCAGGTACTTCGACCAATTCATTTGAATTCCTTCTGTGCACTTCCCTGCGAGGTCGCCTATGAGCCGCGTGACTTGGGTGGGTCTATTCTTTCGCACCAACTTCCCTACGATCAATTGGCAAGCGAGGGGAACTACACCACTCTGGATAGAAGCTACCTTGTAGCCTCGCGTGCCCTTCTCGACGTCTCCGTAGGTTTCTTTAACCTTCTGCGTCAGAGCGTGATCTGTGGTCTTTCCGAGGTAGAAATCTTAAGGGTCAGGGCCTTGCATGCTCAGCCCTATGATCCGGTTGATCAATGTTGAATCCACTGTGATGCGGTGATTCAACCACAAATATCCACCATGGTAGCAGGACAGCAGTAGCTTGATGCATGCGTTTACTTATTGGTGTCTACCGAAGTGAGGAATCTTCATGACATTGAGCAGTGTGGATTGCGCGAGGTTCATGGTCCATGACTGGGGGACAATCTTCGAGTTCTTTCCCTTGGTTCTGGTTAGATACTTGTGCAGGGCAAGCATGTTGTACACCTTCCTGTCACCGAGGTTGAAGTCGCTAAACTTCAATGTTGCGATCTTATCTTGGTCTGTGCGCACTGTGCGTATCCCCTTCGGGAGGTACGCAGTGACCAATTCATATTCAAAGTCTCTGGGCACACTGTCTCAGTTTATTACGACGCTCAGCGGTGGTAGATAGGCAGGTAGAATGATCGAAATCAACTTAGCATTTGCTAAGTCATCCTTGTGCTTAGTTCGCCTTTCACAGGACGGTCCAGCTTCGTGAGCAGTGGATGGGGACGCTTGCACTGTTTTTGTGGATGAAGCTTGGATACCTTCAGACATCGACATGGATTTCTCAGTCATCAAATCGATCAAAACTTCCTGAGCAGATTTCTCTGTAGTGCTTAATGCTTCTGACATACGCACTCGGGGTGAACAATTCTCGGGTTCAAGGAACAACTTAGACACAGTAATGAGATAGAGAGGGAGAGCATAATGATCACTGTATAAACTCGGCTTAGTATGTGGGCTCGAATTCTCAATTAGCAAAAAGTGTTCTCGGTGCATGGCACAATGTGATAAATAGGTAACTCGACAATGGTGTGTTTACAACAGGTATGAGCCTCCATTAACTCCTGTTCGATCTGTTATGGCGAGGCCCAATGGTTTGACAACGAACCTTTATTGCTTTTATGCCCGTTTGAAGCGAGAGTCAAACGGATATATCGACCCCAACGACTATATTTCTTTGTCATGGCGAAGTGGCATGTGTCGCTCTTCTGATATCCCGACGAAACTCCAATTTTATAATTTTTATTTCTGCGAGGTCTCCTCCAGAACCTCCTGTAACTTTTCAGTCTTAGCCTTCTTCTTTCTTAATTTTCGAGCCTTTTTTCCAGTGAGCTTCGTCTCGGTAGTTCTTTTTCCATTCTGATTCTTGTCTTATGTGGTCTTAGTCACTTCACGTTGTTGAGATTCTTCCCTAGAGTTCCTGGATAAGACTTTTTCTTTTTCTAGGATAGGTAATTCAATATTCTGTGGATTCTCTAGAGTTCTCTTAACTTCGACAGTTGGGTTACTATCATTAAACATATTCGATATGTTCTTCAATCAATTGTGCGATCTTTTTGGTCATGAAAACTTTTAACTCTTGCTTCTTCTGTTCCAAAAATTCTTCTTCTTCTTTTCATCTGGCTTGATCTTTATCAATCCAAGGTTTTCCTATTAACATGGTAAATGGGGCACAATTCTCAATAAATTGAATAATCTCAAAATCTTCTTATGTTGAAGTTCCATTGACAGTCATAGGTACCTGAGCGAGCCTCCCACACAGGTTTACCAATTTTCCTCTGAATAACCCTATTCCTCCTAGTGAAGGGATCATGGCAGGCCTTCCTATAGCCTCCCAAGTTCTTTCTTTTATGATATTCACTTGTGTTTCCTCATCTAGAACACAGTCAATGTCGAAGTCCCCTATTCTTGCTTCAAGGCATTTTTTTTCTTTAAAGATCTCTGATAACCTGACATGTCGGTGACCATTTAGGGTTTCGTTTATTTGCATCAATACTTTCTATGATTCTTTCTGGGGTTCTGTTGTAGCCTTAGTTTCTGGATCTGTCTTAGGGTTTTCTTGTCTTATGTTCATACTTTCAAGCTTAGCAATCATTCTAGGGAAATCCAACACTTCATGGTCTAGAGCTTTGCATTAAAGACAACTAGGTCTTCCACTAGAGCATTTCTTAGCAAGATGTCCCAGTCTTTTGCAACTGTAACAGAGGGTTAATCCTCTCTTTCTTTTAAATTATCCCCGACCTCCTCTGTACTACGCACTAGGATCATAGGAGCTAACCTGCAATAAATTCTTTCTAGGATCCTGCATCCATTTTTTAGTCCAAACATTCTTTCTATGCATTGGTATAACATATCTTTCACTAGTCTTATCAGATCTATTGATATCAAACCTTCTTTCATCTATTAATTCCCTAGTTTTCAGGCTAGAACAGATCCTATCAATCATACCTAAATCCATACTCTAGAAACAAAAAATTCTACTTATCTTACTTCTACAGAGCATAGAGCTTCCAAATCTAAAAAAACAAATTTACTACCTTTACCTTTATCAGAGCACAGAGCTTGCAGAGCTTACCTCTTTTAATCAGAAATTCTTACTTTTACCTTTCTTAGAGCACATAGCTTTCAAATATTACTTCTTTTCTTCAGATCAAGCTTCTTTCTTTAGCACAAGGATTTATAAGTCAAGTAGAATATTGCGGGCTAGGGCATAGATCTACGCACAGAGTTTTCACAATTTCAGGATGAGTCTTTGCACAAAGCTTCTTCTTTCTCAGTTCCCAACAATCACAGTTTCAAGTCCCGACAACGGAACCATTTGTTGGCACAGGGGCAGACCCAGGGTTCAATGCTACAACAACACACCAACAAAGCCCTAACTACTGGCCCTTTCGGCAACACCTACGAAGAAGATGAAGTCTCACCCAAGGTAGAGGCAGGGGTGGTTGCAAGACTCAGGTGTCTGCAACCTTAGCTGGGACACAGATCTGTGATCATACTACTTAATAAAGCACTTAACATCGTTAGTTCCTCAATATACAGTCAATAACCACCTCACTTATAAGACATAACTTTGTAGCATTAATACTGATCTAATGTATTCAAGCACTTATCATAAGTAAATAGGTCAGATCTGGTAGATCAAACACTGAGCATATCCATGTATATCAGATCTATCATTCTACCTATCATTAGCACTAAGCATAAGCAGATCTATCTAAACATATCAGAGCACTTAGCATATAACATATGAAGACATCAAAACAAAGCACAAAGAACATAACACAGTGTTTACTTGGTTCACCACCACCCTGGGGCTACGTCCACCAACTCGTCTTTATTTATTGTCTTCAGTCAGTCGGTTATAAGCACAAATCCATCAAAACCCTTACTTCGTACAGGACAAAAGATCTGTGAAACTCGCTAGGTCCTTCTTCCTTATGCTACAACACTAATCTCTCCACAATCTACTACAAGGACCTGCACTTACCTCTGCAAGTCTCTTACATTCATGCACAAAGCACTTACAGACTCTACTCGCACTTAACATACGTTCACATCACATAGATGCATTATTCTTCTCCTTCTTACATTGCCTATTCTTCTATTTATACATACAAAATAGGCCTAAACATGGGTAAACCCATGGGACGACATCCCATTCCCGTTACATATTCCCAAAAAGCCAAAAAGGGGCCCAAAAGGGGACCAAGATCCCGTGATATCCGTTTCGTCTTGCGCTCCTCCTTCGACAGGCTGTCGAAGTCCCAAAATAGGTCAATATGACCAAGAAACTCCCAAAACTTGGTCAAGGACCAACAATGATGCTACCTATAGAATGGTCTGCAAGACTATGTGAATCTTTCCCATGCCATGTGAAGATGGATGGATGTGTTTGAGACCATTAATACCTCCCTAGCTAAGAGGGAGTGTTGATATTATGGTAGTTGCGGGAGGTATTAACCTCCATATGTAACCTTTGACTAGAATAGAATATTCTGGAAGCAAGAGAAACACTAAACAGATGTGTGAAAACCCTAGAAGACAAGTCGGCTCAACAAAATATATAATATTAAGGTATTATCCTCCAGAAAGACCAGTCGGCTCCATAGGAAAAAGATAAATAGAAAATATAATTACCAGAAAGTCAAGTTGGCCCAGCCAAAAAAGTCATTGGACAGATCAGTATAAATAGAGGATGTCTTGGCTCATTTGTTCACTCACTCTCACCTAGAAAACTAGAAACAATGTGCAAGTTTGGAGGAGGAGGAGCAACAATTGTTGTTGGGCAGTTTTCTCTTGTTTAATCTTTATGGTATATTTATCTTGTGTGCTACCTTTGGAGAAGGTGCACGCTCTCTTGGTCATTTTTGGTTTTGATGTGGCTTCCCGGAATCATTCTTTCTATCAAAGGTTAAGGTGCTCGGGGGAGGCTTTGTGCCTCTGGATGGGTGACAATGGTGCAACATTGTCTATGGTGAAACGAGCACATCTACATTATTCTAACATCTACATCCCTGGTCACAGGCAGATTGAGACTAACTAAGATGTTACCTTAAATGAGGATGCAACCTTCAATAGATCGAAGCAGACTAATACAGATGAGGTCCATCATGAGGATCCTGAAGCTCCTAGAGTTGCATATATAGATATAGGTAATGACATTGTACCAGAAGAGTATGTCCTAAAAGATCATGATATGGCAGAACCACAAAGACCTGCAGATCCTCCCCAAGAGATGATTACAAATAAGAGAAGACCAGCTTGGGATCGGAATATTATTTAGGATGCAGAAAAGTATGGTACTCCAGACGGAACTTTCAGAGAAAGTAAGAAACGACGACCATATTCTAGCTACATGGCATTGCTAAGTGATATCATTGATGCAAAGCCTACCTGTTATAAAGAGGCTACAAAGAAGAAAGTATGGAAGGAT